>JWJB01010429.1:0-14982 GCA_000812895.1 Rutstroemia sydowiana
CCGCAATCCCCCTCGCCACCCCCCACCGATTCGAGCTACACCTCATCTTCCACCTCCTCATCACACATCTCCCACACTCCACACCCTACACGACCACCCCCCAACCGCACCACACAACCCCAAACACAAGCCCTAATCCTCGGGCTCGGCAGCATGTTCAACCACTCCACCCTTTCCCAAAACGTCGGTTGGTCACGCGACCTCACCAACCTACTCATAACCTACACCACCTTACGAGATATTTCCGCCGGGGAGGAACTATGTATATCTTATGGCCCACGGTTAACATTCATCGATTCCGATGCTGACGAGTTACGAGAACGGGATTTGGAGGATGAGGATTTTTTGTTGAGGGGGATAGATATTTAATTTAATAAATTAGATTCACGAAATTCATTGATTGATTGAGCAGATTGATAGACTGATGATTGGTTGTGATTGATTGATTGATTCATTACTTTGAACTTTTGGTTTGATTTTTTCTGGCAATCTTGCATACATGCGTGCTATGAGAAGATTACCTATGTACCTAAATGTATCAAAAGAATGGCATTTTAATGGTTTTTACAAGAGAGAAGTATCCATGAATCCTGACCTTAATAGCCCCCGAAGAACAAACAAAGAGCACCGGAAAAAAGCACACTATGACATCGAGAAAAGTATCACATTCCAGGAGGTGGTGGCACATTATTGTAGCCGTTGCTGGGGGGTGCTCCTGATGGTGGGGGTGGGGCCTAGAATTTTGAGGTTAGTTTCTCTTCGATGTAGGGATGACTACCTTTCGGTTTGCTATAAATTGAGGCTGATTTGCGGGCCTCTGCTCTGGAACGAACATGATTAGAAAGGACAAAAAGGAAGTTAAATACATACATTACCACCTGGCGGCGGCGGTGGTGCCTCGTTTGGAGGTGGTGGGGGAGCTGATCCTGGAGCAGAAGGTTGCTGCTGTTGTGCTGCCATGGCCGCCATATACTGCTGATAGTATTGAACGTAGGCGGCATATCCACCATATGCAGCGTATGGGTCAGCGCCACCATAATATTGAGCATATTGAGCAGCATATTCTGCACCACCTGCTGGACTGCCGGCTCCAGGAGCTGAAGGAGTGGCCGGGCTCATTGCTGCTCCGCCGCCTGGAGTGTTAGGAGCTGGAGAGTTATTATACCCACCATAACCGCCACCACCGCCACCTCCGCCGTACGAATTTGATCTGTCTGGAGCTCGGTCACCGTATCCTCGCTCTCCGCCATATCCTGTGCTTGGGCCTCCGAAACCACGCTGTGGTGGTGGACGAGTCTTGAATTCTTCATACTGCTCACGGACACTCTTAAGAAGATCTTCACACATCTCTTTAGCCTTTATAACCTCAGCTGGGTCAGGGCCGCTAATTGTTCTGTTAGCTGTCGTTGAACAAAGACGATGATTTGAAAACTTACGCAACATGAAGATACATGTCCTCCTCACTCTCAAAGCCGGTGCCATGTTCCTTGAAGCCAGAACCACGACCCTTGATCTGAACACGGCATCTGGTCTCTTGTTGGATATGCTTTACATAAGCACCTCCATGACCGACAACCTGAGCACGAAGATTAAAACCGGGAATGGGTTCAAAATCAATAGGGATCTTCTCCTCCGGCCATTTACGCTGCAAAAACAGTAAGCATTGATACATTTCCACAGTAGCCAAAAAACCTACTCTTCCAAATTCATCTCTTTCGACTTGTTCGGGCTCTCGTCTTCGGAATCGGCGCTCGTCGACTAGGTTGGGAAGTTCCTGCTTCATTAGTTCTTCGATTTTCTGAACCGCTTGCTCGAGGCCTCTCTTAGTCGTGCTCGTAACGTGGAGGTAAAGGGGCGGATTCTAGGTAACTCGTTAGCAAGGATTCACAAGATATCAAAGGCCCGCCACTTACAGCAGCCGTGGCCATGCTTTTATCGGGGTAATAATTTCCTCGCGTGGTGACATCTTGAAAAGTCAACATTCAAATCTCTATACACAAATAGTAAGTTGTAGGTAAAGCGTACCAGCGCCGGTTTCTTCCTTAATCTAAATGTCACGCAGCGGGAGTCAGCAGATGCCAAAAGGGTAATTGTGTATGTGTATGATGCTATTTCGCGCTTCTAGGTAAGCTTGAAATTCCCCACACAAGATGTTTGTTACTTTAAAAGGGGGAAAGAAGAAATGAAGAGATAGATGAGATTCATGGCTAGCCCTATGAAGAAAGCCTGATGTATCAGTGGAGATTTAACACAAGGAGTATTTACCATCTTTTGAGTAGAACCTTTGGTCAGTGTGTAACGGTTGCGCAAATCGTTTACTTCGATATCTTTGATATAATCCCCGTCCGCGATATACATCTCACCATTAACTGTACTTGCACTGTTCAATACTCCCGGTATTGGCGAAGCTGACTTTTCTACGGGGCTGTCGGTAGACCGAATAGGAGGGACGTCGACATGTTGAATTCCTTTTCTGGCTTGGATTTGCGCATTTATCTTCGCCGCAGCGGCAGCTACACACGGGTGTTCCATTAGTCTCATGTACCATGTGCAGATACCCGGAATTCCTTACCTGCAGCTGCTGCAGCATCTACTTTCTTCGCGGATTCCGGAGCAGGACTATCATCTGCGCGTGGAGGAAGTGGAGATCTGGTTCGTACAGAAGGTTGCTCTGACTTCCTAGAAGGTGGCGACCGCGAACGTCTATCGAATCTTGAACTCCGTTTTGGTTCCGGTTCCTTTTGATCGAAGCGCGAACGTTTCGCCGTGCGACGTTCAGTGTCGTCCATCTCAATCACCTATTGTGCTTTTCAATCTTGAATAACTATTTCGCGATAATGTTGTCTGGAAGTGGTTCTTCTAATTGTTGTCTTTGTAATAGACACAAACTCCTTGTACGTTACCTAGAAACGCATGAGGCTGAATAAATTATTTCGAGTTTGCGTTTTGTGTCGTTCAATGACAAGGATTTATTTTTTATTTCAACGAGCAACAACTCACATAAGCAACTGCATCCGAATTTCACAGGGGTGGGGAGTGCTACTAAAAAAATATACTATTTAAGGCTAAACTGAAAACATATTTATCTGGGGTTCGGTAAGGTAAATTATTGTAATCGGCAAATCATAATTTAGAAGGGAAAACAAAAAAAGTAAATCTGTAATTATTGTGCGATACCGGTCTACGGTAAGTCGGTCTAATAAAAATAAATCTAGAACCTCACTTTTCCTCATTCTCTCTGACTCAACCTTCTCAATTTTTTTGAGATAGGATTGTCATTTGAGAAGGGATACCAAAATATCCAATAATTGAAAGCATTGGATAAAATTTTCCAGTATCCTTCTTTCAATCAAATCAACATGGCTTCCAGAAAAGCGATTCTTTCCCTAGGAGCTGCGATTCCCCGCGCCGCAATCCCAAAACGCAATATCCCCCTTCTTCCACGACAACTCCGACGTTATGAATCATCTTCCACTTCCGCCGTCGCATACAAAGCACTTCACCGACGAATTTCCCCCTTACCTACCGCCGATTCCCCATCATCCTGGTCCGCCCAAGCCGCCGTGTCTAATATCCTCTACGAAACTCCCACTCCTAGCGTCACCCCTCCAAAACGTCACGTCCTAAACTGTCTCGTACAGAATGAACCCGGAGTTCTCTCTCGCGTATCTGGTATTCTCGCCGCGCGTGGCTTCAACATCGATTCGTTGGTCGTGTGTTCCACCGAAGTAGAAGATCTCTCTCGCATGACAATTGTGCTTTCCGGACAAGATGGTGTCGTTGAACAAGCTCGTCGTCAATTAGAAGATCTTGTTCCCGTATGGGCTGTACTTGATTATACCACTTCACCGCTTGTACAAAGAGAGTTACTTCTTGCGAAAATTAATATTCTGGGTCCGGAATACTTTGAGGAGTTATTGGCACATCATAGAGAAATTACTGCAAGTGATCCTGAGGCTTTGGAGACTCAAGAGCAGTTGGCAAGTTTGCATGAGAGTGATGATTTCCATCCTAGCAAGTTGGTTCAGAGTCAGGCTTTGAGACACAAACATGAACATTTGAAGTCAATTACCTATTTCACACATCAATTCGGTGGAAAGGTTTTGGACATTAGCACAAACAGTTGTATCGTTGAAGTGTAGGTTTATCCTCTTTTTCCAACTGTGTCAAGATTATAAACTAATTGTTCATTCAGCTCTGCCAAACCATCCAGAATCGATTCATTCATGAAGCTCATTGCACCCTTCGGAATTCTCGAATCTGCCCGAACAGGTCTCATGGCTCTTCCAAGATCCCCACTATACGGTCCCAACGAGCAAGACACCATGCTAAAGGAAGCCGACGACATTGTTGACGCAAGCACTCTCCCACCAGGTTAGATAAACAAAATCTGAAAATTATTGGGGGAGTAAAATGAATATGGAGTTGGCGCATTTCACAAATCAATTTTGCGTTTTGGCAATCTATAATTTGAAAACCGCGGAGGCTGATACCATTTCTGCATGCGTGCGCATTCTGTGTATAAGTTGTACATCAATTTAAAGGGCCCGAATTCCCATATTCCCAAACGCCAAATCAGAACCATTCCCAATCATAAACCCGTGATACCACTCCGTCTCCTCTCTAGAAAATAATTTGCGTATACACTCTTGAACAATAAAGCACTAAAGCCTAACGTGGGCACCAATTCCCTGACCAGCGTACCAAATAGTCTCGGACCATAGACCAAGCCTAACCCCAATGATCCCATCTGCATCCAATTTCAAGCTTCCACCTAGCGCTCTCTCAACTGCGTCATATCCAACAGAGTCAAGTGACCAATCAACCGGGAGCTTGGGGGATTGACTGATGCCAGGCGCAACTGCAAATGGATATTCATAAAAGATCTTGCCCACTGGTTCCGTATGGTTGTAGTAAGCAGTAGCATTGATCGATTCGATATAAATAGTAGTCTTCTTCAAGGGCGAAAGTAACATGAACTGTGCAGTTGAAGTCCACAGGTGAAAGGTCGCATCCTTGATAAAGTGTGTTTTCCCATCATCTTCCCCGTCATCACCATTCCCAGGTTGCGGCGTCGAAAGGTGGGGTGTTGGCATTTCTACCGAGAACTTACTAAGTGCTTTACCGAGCTCTGGTTGGTGTGGTATTGATTCTTCGTGGGTTTCAAATACAAGCGTTGTGTTGAAACCCGAAATGTATTGTGAAAGTAATTCGCGTCCAACCTTATGCCCTTTCTTCCCACCAAATTTAACAGGGTCCCAGGTTGCATTAACGAGTATATTGGTATTATTGCCCTTCAAAATATCTAGATTGCGTACTGTAGCGTCACCGAGAACAGATCCGTTGTTGAGAATATGTATATTGATATAAGGAATGTGTGCCGTGTATTCAGTTGGATTCGTGAAATTGATGCGAGCTTGAAGCTCGATAGACGTTTTACCGGTGTTGACAATATTTAGGTCACCGACTTTGAGGTTTAGTTGTTGAAAATCACCGCCAGTAGAGATCGCTGCAATCTCGTCAGCTTCAGAGCAGGTGCACTGAATAATGAAACGGCATCCTAACGTTTCACTGGAATAACTCCCTCCGCGGGCAAGTCTTTAATAACAAATTTCCCCAACACAGTCGATATTTCGACTTCGACAAGAGCATCAATCTTCAGCGTAACACCTGTCCCCAGGAACAGGGATGTCATGACATCGGTAAATACGTCATCATCTGTAATCTCGAGCGGAGCATTTGCAATGCTAGACTCAATCTTCAAGGTTGCATTTTCCCCATTCTTCGTATCCATTCGTTCGGATTGAGCCGCTTGCCACTTCCGCAAATTAAGAACACCGAGTTTATCGCCTCTATAAAATACATCGGCTTTAGCACGAACCTGAGTTACATTTATGCCAAAATTCATTTCCTTTGGCAAACCAGCTAAGACGACGATATTTCCGGATACCCTGGGGTTGGCTTCGTCAGCATCAGGGTCCGCGAGTGGATCCGGCAGGCTAAAATGCGTGTCTTTGAGAGAGAAGTTTTTGATAACTTGATCAAAAGTATGGCCGGGGAAAGGTACGGGTACTGTAACACTAGATATTATTTGTGTAATCCAATCCGGGGTGTCAAATGATGGTGAATTGGAGCCTCGAACAAAGATGGTAGTATCGTTGCCGCGAATATAATCACCCAAGAGTAAATCTAATGGAGATGATTTCGAGTGGGGGCAAACTTGAAGCAAAGTCTTGGGGACAGCTCGGACGATCCCTCCAACATCAAGCGAAACATCCGAATAAGGTTCAATGTTGACGGTATTAGTAGTTGCTTCGGCGAGTTGAATGTATGGTTCATCTGCAGCACAGTTTGGGACTAGAATGTCGAAGCTTAACGGGGGAATACTCATTTTGATGGGGTAGCTGTTGACCAGAGAGATGGACACGTCTGCAGCCATTCCTCGGCGGCCTTCGGTAGATAAAGGAATTTCCCTGAAGTTCAATCGTGTTATGTTGTATTCGGGCATAGCAGGAATATCATTCCCTGTAAAATATATTAGCAAAAAGACTCAAACTCTACGGTATGATTCGGCATGATTGTCTGATATATGAGGTTTTCTTAGCGACCAATAGCTTGGACACACTTGTCATACAATTCATGGGGCGAACTGCATTGCTTGAAATAACCAATATTTCATTCAGACCAAGGTCTTCTCCCCGAAATATAGAGAGGCGAAAGAATGGTAGAGAGATTGACCTTCGAAAACCATGGACTGAGATATGCTCTGTGATCCTAGTGCCAACAAGCCCGACTTCAATGCCACATTAGCCTTGCCTAGAACATGCAACTGCCCTAGACGCCCTTCAAGCCAGTCATTGGCAACTTGTCTAAGGCCATCGACATTTCCAGGCTCCAAGTCGGTAAGAAAATCGATTGGTGTTGTAACCCCATTCCGAATGTTAACCACCACCTTGGGTACTGCTGCAGTCCCGATCAAGAGGTTGCCGTACTCTGGAAGATAGACCTCGACATTTGATTCCTTGCTTTCGACCTCTTTCGCAATCCAGGTGCCGAATCGACCGATGTTTCGTACAGCCTTGTTCTTGACTTTTGATGCATCCATCCTGAAGTTGGCTTGCACCCGAGCTCTGACACCAGTAGCGGTGAAACCATCTATCGATAAATTCGTAGGTTCAAGAACTAACGATTCTTTGGCATATTCCTCAACTGCAGCTGGGGCAAAGAATGCGCAAACTAGAATTGCGATGACGACCAAGAATAAAGTGGTAACAGCGACAATCGTTGGCCATCTTCGTCCTTCTCCAGCTGGTTTTGGTGCGCCTCGGTCTTGTATAGATCGTAAGGATGTCGCGGCTGGTGATACAATTCTTTCATTGTCTTCATCATGTTCATCACCATCATATCGAGGAGTATCGGCGGAGTTCGATAAAAGAGGTGTGGATTCGGATTCATGAAAGTCGTTGGAAATTCGTGAGTGCCGGGATTGTTTTGATTTCTTCGATTGCTTTGATTGATTTGATAGCCTGGATTGTCTCGATGACGGTCGCTCGACTCGCTCTTCGTCGAGCAGTAGTGGAGACGTGGGGTCCTCCTCAGACGACATGACTAGGGGGAATGGAAATGAAATCAGATATAATATTTTTAGGGTATCACTCAACGCACAGCATGAGGATGAGTTTATTGAAAATCAAACACAAAGACAATTTTGTTTAATGTTTTAGAAGCTTTAATAAAATAGTATGAAAAGCTGAGGAAGAAGGACTCAGCCTGCATGAATAAGGAAGGACAAAACCAGCCTTCGGTACAAGTATAAGTACGGGTAGGTATGTATCACTAACCTTAAAACTACCTAGGCAATCTTACCTTGGTAATCGGTGCCTGAGCTGTTACGACTACTAAATTGTGGCTGGTAGCTGGTATAACGTCAGAGTTAGAATTAATAAAATGATTGGGCCAACGTATAAATCTATGCATCACCAGTTTATCGTCTACAGAGACTACCTACCGTATCTTTTACCTCTGTGCATTCTGATACAGTGAATATATTACGGTTGTAGATTTATAAGCAACGATACAATGATACCAACCTATTTAAACTAGAACTTATTACCTAGAGAATTAACAATCAAGTACCACCACTGAATATACTCACAAGAGCTTTCTTTATAATAATTGTATTTGTGAGCAACGAGTAATCAGCAAGGTAGCTAGTAAGGCGCACACCTCCTCACAACTTCAAAAAGCACGGACCAACTATACGTGGTGGATTCCTCGACAAATTGGAAGAATATCGACCTCCACTTAGAGAGTTAAGATCGAAGGCATCCAAACATCTGCACCCATGTCAAAAACAATCAACACCCCTAAGGCTGGCACCCATGCAGGAGTAGCTTTGAAGTTACTTGAAGAATGGGTCATCCTTGAAGGAGAAGAAATATTCGACAAACCCAGTCGGCGCGTTCCAATATGGGCCGATATTATGATGCCCCAAAATATCCGATATGAGCTTGCAGACCTATATACACCTCATCAGAAAACTAAAGAATGGTGGTCTGAATTAAATCTCGACATCTTAGTTCAAGAACTCCCTAGTCTCTCATCTTGGAAATATCTCGATAGACTTGGAGCCTTACTCGTTCAATATCTACAAAGCTGGGCTTCTGTTGTCGATACTAAGATGACAGAAGAAGAATCCAAAAAGTCCGCCTTAGCTTCTGACGATGTACAATATCAGGAAGGGGAGAAAGAGCGCGGCGAGGCAGTTACTATTAAACATTCCGAGGCAGCATCAAGTTTAAATGTATTGAGGTTATATTTAGAGCAACAAGGTGGGGGTAAAGAGGAGCTTTTAATGCTTTTACGCAAAGAAGAAAGAGAGATTAGTGGTAGGATGGAATAGGGGCGAGGGTAGAGAGGCTTAATAGATTTGTTTATTCAAGGGGAGTTACAAAAGCTGCTTGTAGATACCATTTAGCGGAGGAGTACTAAATGACCGGGGACTCATCGAGAATTTTATGATTCAAACCTTTTATTGGTCCATAGTTATTGAATCACCACCAGTTCACTAGAATTGATTCGTGCCTCGTTCCTGATTTTGAAAACTTCCCTACCAACCAAATTTATTTATTTTTACTCACCCCGGAAAGTTCATCTGTTGTCAAGTGACCGTTACATACGTGTCGCCCGTTTTCTTAGCCAACATGTACCGGTATCACCACAGGAGCTTCACATGTTTCAAACCATAATCCTTACAGTGCACAGTGCAGTTACGTAGAATTACTACTGCATAAGGCTACCAGTAACAGTACAGTTTACCAAATCACTCAGATCACAAATCACAATGTCACCAAAATAGAAATGTAAACTTCATCGCAAAGTTTGTTCAATTATGCTACAGAAAAGCCACCATTTGGTACCGCAGCAACAGCCTCGATGAGAAACGAACAAATTACAATGAGAGAAGCAATGTTCTGAATATCCGTTCACCCTGACATAAAAGTAATGTTCAATACCACTAATTTCAAAATACCACATCCTTTGATGATGTACAGATCGCCCGCTCGAAAGATATTGAGATAATGCGAGTATGCGATGCAACAAAGATAATACTGAGACCAGATATTTATGTCTGTTTGGCGAGTACGCATGTATGTTGTATGAGTATGAATGCGCCGTCGAAAAATGATCACTGGTTTAATTTTGTGGGTATTCGTGCAATAATGAGAAATGGAAAGAAAAGCGTGAGTAAATGTTGACATAAAGGTGTGGTTGCAAATTGGTACAGTATCGTGTTGGCACCGACCATCGAACCTACTTGCGTGCAGTTGGAGATGCGTTGGGACCGCCGTGAGCGACAACTGGGGATTCGATAATGGTAACGCCGTCGTCGGCAGAGCCACTCTCGGAAACGGTTGGGGTACAACTTGTGGTTCGTCTGTAGATGAGTTAGTAGAAGTACAACTTCTCCATTTTACAGAAGAGCTTTTCCAACTTACTGATTGGCGGGCTTGTTTGGAGAGGCTTCAGTCAAAGAGACCTTGACAACCGACCTATCCAAGTCCTTGAAACCAGAGACAGCAGGGCTTTCCTCGGGTTAGCAATGTTTCAGTGCGCACGTGTAGATGTAAACATACCTTGAACCGCCTTCTCTCTTCCAGGAGACGCTGGTAGATCTGGAACCAGAGCCAGGAATGTGGCGAGCGATCTGTGTAGCTCTGGGAAGAAGCGGTGATGGCATTGGTGGAGAGGCCAAAGCGATCATGTCAGCAGCGGGGGCACCATAAGCTCCGACATTGTACTCGTTTGTGCGAAATTGTCGACGCTCAGTTGTGATGCGCTTTAGGTCCTTTTGTGCTGGAGTATCGGCATATCGAACTTGGAGCAAAAGACCTTCCTCGCCGATTGGCTGACCATGGAACTTCTTGATGATCTCTTCGCAGACATCACGGTTCTCGAAACTGTTGAGAAGATAAGTTAGCTGGTTGAAAGCCCCAAAGTGGATCATGAACTTACCGAGCAAATCCAACACCACGGCTGTGGTTTTGGCTGTCCCGGAGGATTCTGCTGGAGCTGACTTTGTAATCCATGAAGATAGCACCGAGTTCCTTGAAATTGTTAGCCAGAGTGACGAGTCCTCGTCGAATGTACTCACGGATTCGGTCATGGTTTTGGGCAAGTTCGAAACATAAAGATTGGTAGACAAGTCATCACCCTCAGCCTTGAGGCGAGCATTGAATGATTCCTATAAAGCATTAGTTCTCGTGATGCGCTAAGCACGTTGAGCGTAGAATAACCTACTCTAGCGAATCCGACTTCATACCCAAGCTCCCAAAATCCGCGAATGCAGAGCTCAGAATCGCGAACATCACAATATTTAGCGAAACCAAATCTGGCAATGCGTTAGCAATAATAAACCAAATTCGGATGGATCAGATCGACGTACCCCTTGCAAGCACCCGTAGCAGTATCGATGATTGCCTTTGAAGTCTCAACTCGACCGAAGCGGGCAGCGTAGAGCGCAAGTGTATCATCATCAGTGTTTGGGTGAAGGCCACGAATGTAAACATTGCGATTTCCCTTGATGGGATTGTGCAAGCTCTGGTCCAAGGTTCGCATGTTCTCTGTCGGGGTGAAGACGGCCGGGACGGCCTTTGGAATTGGTGGAAACTGCTTCAACATACCCTGGATGTCAACGCCGACAGGGATTGCAGTGGGATATGGCAATGGCTTGGCAATTGATTGAGCGTGTGGAACTGGAAGTGATTGAGGCGAAGGAGTCGAACCGAAAGGAGAACGGTCGATTGCAGCAATGTGGGTTCCATGCTCACGATGGGCGAACGAGCTGTAGTATGGAGTTCCGGGAAGAGACTCTGTGGTAGAGTATGAGCCACGACGGTTCTCAAGACCTGGGACATCTTTGTTCGAATGGTCTGATCTGTCTTGATAATAGCCAGCACGAGCGGTAGGAGTATAGGGAATAGCCGGATAGCCTGGAACATAACCAGGATAGGATGTTTGTGTAAGATAAGGTACACCAGGGAAAGAGCTATAGGCGTTCTCGGGCAATTGCTGTGGAGCCATGGAGTGTGGTGGAAACATGCCAGGGGCATAGACAAGCTGGCCTTCCGGGGTGTAAAAAACTTGACCTCCAGTCATCGGAAGTTGGTTAGCAGCAATAGGGTTCGTACCACCAGCCATGCTACCTTGAATTGCAATGCCGGCGAATGAGTTAAGCATGGCATTCATGGGATTAGGACCATTCTCATTGGCGGAACCACCGGTGGTTGGTTGAGCTGGCTGAGCAAAAGAACCTTGCTGACCTTGAGATTCGCGATTGCCACGAGGAGCTTGTTGAGCAGGATACATGTTTGCTGGGGTAGAACGGGTTTGGAAGCTAGCACTTTCGGTGTGAGTTGCGGTTTGTTGGTAAGACATGGTATCCTGTGATAACAATTCAAATTAGTATTGAAATATGTATTGATGATAAGCAGTCGATGAAGTCGATGGTAATTGATTGTAATGTACGGTGGGAAGAGATGTGGATAAGTAGATGGAAAGTGGGGAGATTGTGGAAATGGAATCTTGGGTGGCTCGAGTGAAATAGTGAATATCTGTGATGAAATTCAAAGGACAGAAGTGATGCAGATAATAGAAGGAAATAATGCACACTGAGGAACATTGAAATCAGGAAAGCTGCACCACCACAACAAAGTGCTTTGGGTAGTTTGAAAAATGAAACATTAACTTACTTTCACAAATCTTCTCAAGAAGACGACTTATAGCTCAATAATGGTAATCTCAAATAGTCCAACTAAAAGTTTCAAAATCAGTACAAAATCCAAGTTGCATCAATGAGAGGTATTTGTGAATTCCCTTGTTATGCCAACCACAAACCATGATGAAGATACAATGAAAGAACACATACCTTTTGTGTAAGAAGACAATTGAAGAATTGGAAAAAAAGACCTTTTTGAAAAAGTATGGCTTCAAGAAATGTGTGAATAGTAGAAGTAGGTAAAAACTTCAATGGCTACTTTCAAGAAACAAATTGAAGAAAATGATTTCTGTAGCGAGTGCAGTTTTCTAGAATGATAGAAAGCTATCGAGCCAGATGATTGTGAGGTAGAGATTGTGGTGATGAATTGGTGCTGAGAAATTTCTATGATGAAGAGGAGTTGTAAAAGAAGGAGATGAAAATGGAAAATGTTGAAAGAAGTAGTAAAAAAGTAGGTAGAAGTAAGAAGTAGGTAGGTAGGAGGAGTTAAAAATCGAACTATTGTAGAAGATGGAAGGAGCTTTGGAAATAATTTCAAATGATTTTGATGGTTTTGGTTAACTGAGTATATGGCAAAGTTGCAATAAGGAAGTCGCGCTCGCCAGTAAATAGATTTTTTGGGTTGAAAAAGTAATCGGTATCAAGTATCCAGATAAAATAGTTGGCTAATTCGATATTTTAATCGTTGCTAACTTTAAAGTAAGGTTTTTAAATGTTGATGTTGATATTATCTTTGGTAAGAGGTTGTTGAAGAATTTAGGAAGTTGTGGTGGAAGAAGAGGAGGAAGAAATGGAAAGAAGTGGGAAGAAGAGAGAGAGAACTATTGTTGTTGTTGTCGTCCAAAGTGGAAATCAAAACTTAAATCCAAAGTTAGCAAGTTCTCTTAAAAACGACAATAATAAGAAAGGTTTTTATTTTAAGGTTTTAATCTTATAATTTTATGATTTTACAGTGAATATAGTAAATTCAGATCGAAGAATTAGGTAATTTGGTTAAAAGATAGGATCAATCCAAGATATGGATAGATAGAGAGATATATTTGATAGATGGATGATATGATAACATGATGATATAGACAATGAGATGAAGTTTTGTATATACATACCAAGATATCTATTTTTTTAAAAAAAATAGATAGATACTAAGGTAGGTAGATAGTCAGGCAAGCAGGCAAGTATATGGCCCAAGTAAATTCTCTTCTTAAATAGAAGGAAGGAAGGAAGAAAGGTTGTAAGTAAATAAGTACAGTTGAAATATTGAAATTTAATTCAAACACTTAAAGAGTTAGGCAGGTGAGTAGAAAGAACAGGGGAATTTACTATTCTACCAAGGCAACAAGCTCCAATCAGTTGAAAGAATTAAGGCAGGTGAGTACGGCAACAAGGTATGATATGAATAGGTTTGAAGATGCTGTACAAATGCAATATAATATTGATAAGAAGTATTTTATTCAAGTCAATGACGACAACTACGACCACAGCATCAAAACTTTTCAAAAAACAAAAAGGACCACCCAAAAACAAAAGTGACAAGATTCTACTTTTCACAACATTGCACAACCACCAAAACAAAAAAAGAATATATCTGCAATCAATACAGATGATTTGATGTTTTAGTTTAACTTAGTGATTTGGCTGTCAAACTTATAACCTGAAGTTCTTATAAGCATAGGATAAAGTCAGTCTTTTATAGACTTCATCTACAGTATGTCCCAAGTAACTTTTGCATATCCTGCAAGAACCCGTCCATTATAAGGAGGAACAGATACTTGTTCTACTTCGAGATATATGCAGCTTCCCTTATTATCAAGGGGATTAATTGGATGCATTTACAATACTATTGTGTATCCCTGCAACGGTTCTCAAGTGAAGATATCCATCCTCTTATCTACTGAATAAGTGATAAGTGATAGATCGACTAACCCCATGAAGTAGAAAACTCGACGGGAAATGGAAGTCATCAAGTATTGTTATCCTTGAACTCGAGGTTCGTCAAGAGGAAAAACTACTGACCTGCACCCCACATGATTATACTTGGTATCGAAATAGAACGCGGAACAAGATCCAAGAACGCATGCGTTACAAGGATACTTCAGTAACACAGAGCATCATCGGACATGTTCTTCGGAAGAAGCCATGAGGTGAGTCGAGATCATTAATACAGAAGCAAATATAGCTGGCCTAGACTTTCAACGTATGGCCAGAACGAGGTCGAGGTCGGGATCTAGATAACCCAAAGTTCAGATCCGAAGCTTCATGATGATGCAGGAATTGTAGATCTGTTGCGGACAAAGAGATGCAGGGCCATGTAATACAAGAGCTCTGCATAAGCCTATTACTAAATCCAATGATTAAGGATGGGAAAGAGAAAAAGCAATATGGGAATATAAAAAATGCTAATTAATATGTAGATATGGACCTGCAGGTTCTCAAATCTACATTGGCGTATAGTTGAATTATATCGATTGAAGATACCTCTTCGCTCAGGTCATGAAACGTCAATTCACATTGCAAAACGTGGGGGGTGGTTCATGGAGATTGTTTGTTCTCGCTCGATGGTGGTCGTATAATATATCTGCAGTGGGGATGATTTGTGGTGGTCACTAATAAGCTAGGGTGCCAGTGTGCCACAGAGTCCGAGCGCAACAGGGATGGATGTATGCACGCCCACAACCGAAGCACCTCCTAACTCTTTCTTGAGAATA
>JWJB01010430.1:0-19257 GCA_000812895.1 Rutstroemia sydowiana
GGAAGCTAGTTAGTTGCGGCACGGTATGTCCGAACCCCGTTTTTCCCCACCACGAATTAAGTCGGGTGGATTATGGTAGTGATATCACTTTCTTACTATGAACTCCAACTCAAACCATCCTTCAATATTCATGTAGTGGGGGTCAACAGCATCCCAATGCTGTATGGGAACCTGCATATGCACGTACATGCATGCGTAGATACCTAAAGGCAGTTGGCAACGGTATTGGCTGCCTACTTTCTGGACCATTATTAATTGGTTGCGTATTGAGGGAATCATACACAACAAGCCATACGAATTGAGTTAATCTCAGAGTCCAGAAAGCTTCGAATATTTAGTCAGGCAGATGATCAGATCCCTCCACTGGTAGCCTTTCAAATGTCGAAATGCAACCCACTTACAGTATTGGTCAGCTATACAAAGAAGTTCATTCTGATCAAGGTAAAACTAATAACAGGCTAATCCAGATCTATTACGAGCATGTTCATCTCTTTCCAGTATGTTCAAGCTTGAAAGTAGAGGCAAATCCTGGCTGCCGCCAACCTGGGCTAATTCGGAACACTATCAGATCAAGTTGAGCAGTGTATCCGTCCTATATTCCTATTCCGTCCGCTGCTTCCAGAATATTCATCTTAATATATAGAAGAATGGGGGTGGGTGCAGAACCACTCCGTGAGGGTGACTCATTATGGGATGCGCTCTTATTGCTGCCCCAGGATTGTAAAGTCAAAATTCAACTATTTTAGTTTGTACTTGCTGCTAGTGGGCAATGCCAAACTTTAGCAGGTCGTAATTTTGATTTTAGGTCGTCGAGCAGAATCGCCTTGACTGATGCAAATACATCATAAGGGGGGGTTGGCAGGCAGTAAGCTTCTTACAAGTGGTATAATTATATTAAGTACCATGTCTCTATAAAAAACTAATGTATAGCAGCCATCAGCAAAGACGACTACCTGAAGTGAGAAAATTCTCCCAAACAAATTATACTAGTGCATGGCAAATCATAAGATGAAGAGTTCCAGATATCAGAATAAACAAGAATCCAAAGTCCCACGATGTCTGCTAGGTGTAGATTGGTCTTCTGCTGACAGCAACGATATATATTCACCACCAGTGGAAATAAAATGTGAAACCGGTTTGGGTTATTTGATCTGTTTGCATCAATATCTACATCTAAAAATCATACAGAATCTCAGATTGCCCCTTTTGTACGCCCAGGAATCAAAATATTATGACCATCAAAGTTATAGCATTGATTATTGGCTTCAAAGTTCATAGATGACTATATTATTTTGGTTGCTTGTAATACGTCCAGCCCAAATAGTCATTAGAATTCTTCGTCCCGCTCGCTCCTTCCCATCCTTCCCAACCATTCCCAATCTTTATGCCAACTTTTTTTTGTTTAGAAACAGTGAATCTGATCTCTTCGCTGTGCTGCATATATCTTTAAAAAAAAATGAAAAGTTTTCTGCCAACATTTTTCCCCCTTGCCAACTTTTCAGAAAGTAGTGAATTTTCCTTTATAATTTAAAATTTGGGGGGCAGGGGCAGGAGCAGGAGCGATTGCTCCCTATTCTTTTCTCTTTTTGTCCGGGTTATGCCGCCGATTTATGCAGGAGAGAGGCATCCCTCCTTCGGTTTTCTCCGTCACTAAACCATATCAGCCAATTACTCCCTCCACCCTTTTGACTTAGATTCTTCAGTAACAAACTGATTAATCTGAAGCTAGCAAGCTGGCATGAATTGTTAGGCCATTCAGTTTGACAAGTGCGATGCCTGCGTGGTGTGTAAAAACTGCTTTAAGGGCGTTACTAACAACAGCGCTGGATACTTCGTCTGACTGAACCACCCATCCAATACCATGACCAGTAATATTATCTAAGTAGCTAGCTACACACAGATAACCCTCTCAAGGAGACCCCATATCTAACATTCGATTTGAACGTAATTCCAGCCGAACCAGCAGCTCCATATAATCACAATCCAAGCTTCCCTCCTACATTTACCACGGCTGCTGCTGCAACAACTTTCAACTCGGGGATAGCGAATGTAAAGCCCCTCAACTCCTGCCACAATCTAGATTGAATGATATTAGAAACCAATAGCCCAAGGAGCGGAAAGAACGTAATACCGCTGCCCACCTCTGGAATTTCGAATTGCAATTTTGTGTTTGTAATCGATAGTGATGTATTGTAGCCCCAAATTTTATTTTTGTAATATGTATTGACAATCAACCTACATAGATGTGTAAAGCTCTAGATATAGATAAGCTCTAAGACTGTCTTCATTAATATACCATTTCAAACTGACAATGATATCATAGGAGCAGGTTGAGACTTCCCTTCTCCTCTGTTCACAGAATATATCCAAGTAACCTAGTGCTTTAAACTTCAAACAAGAAGGCACTGAGGGGAATCACATCAGCTTAAATATCATAAAACTATAGTCTAGCTAGACTAGCGAATATACATAGAGCATGAAGAAAGCCGTACATTCATCTCGGGCCTTTCTCACACTCAACGAGGCCAACAAGAGGGAAACCTGTAGAACGTTTTGAAACAAAGAAACACATACTTCTCAACTCCTTCTTTTCATTAAACTCATCCTCAGAGAAGAACTGTAAAAAGATCCCCGTCCATAATTTCCCTCTCAAGTCCTCTCCTTGAAGTTCAAACCCAAGCCCATAAACATTCCACCGCCCCACCCTACTTCACTGATTGATCATACGCCTCACCTTCAGCTCCGTCCCGTCCTATTATCATTGGTTGAAGCCTATCTTTAAGAAACTATCATCCCATCCACGTTTAGCGCGAAATCTCTGACTGAACTGTCGAATATCTACCTGCCCATCCACCCACCCATTTTTATTTTCTTCTTCTTTTTCTTCTTTTTTCCTTCTTCAACTTTGCTACAAAAGAACAACAACCTCCAACTGTCAAAAGTGAGTCCACTCCCATCCACTCTTAATCTTTTTTATTATCCCAATACCTTTATTGTACATTGCACAATCAAAAATACACTTCATTTCTTTCATCCCCTTAACAATTCGCGTAATCGGGTAAAACTCGGGTATGATCCGAGTCTCAAAGCTGATCTCCTAAAGATGAATACAGACACAGGTCCAAGTGGCCAACCAGCACCAGAGAATTATGAAGAAATCTCAAAGTGGTCTTCTGATTCTGAAGGTTCATCAGAAAATTCAGGAGCCAAAATTTTGATCGCAAGCCCCACGCCACTCAGAGCTGTTCGCTTTCTTAGCAGCGACAACGACAACGGCTTTATCGAAAGTGAGCGACATCCATCACGTGTTCGAGCCGATAGTGGTAGCAATTCCACCGGTAGTGATTCTAGTAATAATTCACCTACTGGCGTCCAACTTGCTAGCGCTCGAATTGATGATTTTCTTGGTGGCGCCGGAACAACAAATTTAAATTCGACCGCACAACCACATCCTCTGCCTCAACTCATCATCAACAACTTACGTTCGCATTCCACAATGGCGGGTCCTCAGCTTCCAACAGGAGTTCCCATTCAAAATTTTGTACCTCAATTTAATGTAGCTAATTATGCTCATCAACAACCTCAATCAAATGAATCGTTCAACAGCGCCGAGAGTGGTGAGAGCGTCGAGTCCTTTCGCACTCAAGTCCCTTTGCCGTACTACCTTCCAAATGAGTACGATAACAATCAAGTTCAAGCTCCATCAGAACCATCACCGTACGCGACTCCTGAATTCCTTTCGCAGCAACGTGCTCAATTTGCACCATACCAAAATCCGAATTCACTTTTCAACAATGGTATCCATCAAGGCCAAGGCGGCGGCGGTATGATGTCCGGTTATCCTCAATCAGTACAGCAGCAACAAAATTATCAGCAACAAAATTATCAACAAGGAGGAATGGGCATGAGCGTAGGAGCGCCGTACAACGGTATGGTCTCTGGGTACCAGCAACACCTTAATCAATTTAATGGTCAAATTGATGGTCAGATCGGTGGCATGTCACTTCCTTACCAGAACCAACAACAAATGAACATGCAACCTCACGCATTCAACAATCCAGCTCCCCAGTATCAGGGATACCAACAACCAGGTTTGCAATCCCATCAGCTCTACAACGGTGGAGATTTTCGCGGCGCTCCTCCTCAAACAATGATGGGCAATCCTCAAAACGGCGGTTATCGTCCACAAGTTTACGCACAAACCCCTCGCGGCGAGTCGTACAAGGCTGCAAAAACCCCTCTGCCTCAAATACGAACTGTCAATAACTCTAGCGACGACACAAGTCTAGAGCAAACACCAACCAGCACCAGTCAACGACCTTCGCTGAGCTCTGAACCCAGACCGACGCTCACGCCAATGCTTCGATCAAGACGTGGCCAGACGGTTGCATCTGCGTCAGTTGACAGGCTACAAAGTGTTCAAGACTGGGTAGAGAATACGCCAACACGAGCTGGACGCTCATCGAGCGGTGGTGGTATGCGAGGAGATGCGAAGAGCCCACCACCAAAAATGCTAGCACAGATTGTAGAGGGGGGCTTGTCAATGGATGCAAAGTCTGGAGATCATACAAAGGTTGATACACAAGCTGCAAACACAAACGCATCCGGTCCGCTCATGCCTGCTTCGCGTGCTTTGACCTTAGCCAACAATCCGTTCAACACCATTGACACGCTTGCACCATACACTGGCCCTCGTTTTGCTTCTGCCGGTGGCATGAGCCCTTTGCTTCGCTCATTGACTCGCAATGGAACATACACACCAACAGCAGATGAAGCATTGGATATTCATTTTCTGCCATTTACAGAGTATTGTCGACAAGCCAAGTCGGCACAGTGGGGTGTGATCAAGATTAAGAATGTGAGTTATATGCTTTGACACCGAAGTGCTTTACTGATTTGCTTGCAGATTCCATATGGTGTTACACGTCAAGAAATCCTTGCTTTCCTTGGTCGAAATGCTCGAATCGTTTCCGAAAACGACTACGAACCTGTTCACATTATCATGGAGCGTGTTACAAGTAAGACACTTGATGCTTATATCGAGTTTATCAGCTTCACCGAGGCCGCAAATGCTGTTCAACGTTTTGAGCACAATCGGCTCGGTGGTCGTGGTGGTCGTCTTGGTCAACGTCATGTAGAGGTTGAGTTGTCATCCCAGGAAGTCTTGATGAAAGAGTTGTTCCCAAAGGCAAAGAATGTCAAGTGGAATGGCTCCAGACCGGAGGTTATCCCTACAGACCCGCATGATCCCTACAACTCGGGCTTTCAAGGCTTTGTTAGTCGTGAAGAGATGGTAATGCTAGTCAAGCATGTAGAGTCCCCTCAGCGTGTAAGTTTCCTGTTTCGAAGTCGTGGATATTGAGACTGACAATATATAGTCTCCATTCTCCAAAGACTGCCCACAACGACCATTTGAGTGCTTGGTCAGCACTTTGCTCAAATTTCCTTGGTATATGGTGGATTATGTCACTTGCGCAGATCGACAAAATTTGTACAGAGCTACGGTTCAGTTGCTTGAGTTGCTAGTTGAGCGTGTTGAAAATGAGGATGACATGATCAACCTTAATGGCATGCTCTTGAAGCGAGTCTGGCGCACCGCACTCCGTTGTGATGGCTTCAGCCCCACCATGAAGGATAATATCGTCTATAAGATGAAGATCGACCCCCAAGTAGCGTTGGAGCTTGGGGTACCACCAAAGGCCGATCTCTGGGGTCATGTCTGGACTATTGGACCTAGAAAAGACGTTGCATACGATTTGGTTGATGTAAGTCTTCTGGCTTCATGGGGTGCTTCGGAAACTAACAAGTATTAGTACTACATCAAAATCATTGCCGATGCCACCGCCGATAAAAAACAATTGACCCTGGCCGAGAAAGCTGCCATTCAAGCCAACGCAGTCCCTACCACCCCAAGCATCTTCGGAAACTTGCATAAGCTCGTAGATTACGAGGGTTGTATGGAGAAAACCATGGGCGAACTCGCGACAATGGAGTGGAACGCTTTCGAGAAAGTCTTACGCCAAGCACTTACTCCAGCTTTGGAAACCGGTCCTTCTGCTTGAGGAATCGTATTTGCATCTAAAAAATCAACTTTTTCGAACATGTTTAATACGACTAGCATCCGTCTTGGTTCTTGACCTTATTTGTTGATCGTTTCTGGCACCTCGCAATTTTATCTCGACCAAAACATACTTGGATTGGTTCTCGAATCATTCCATATGATGGACTTCGGTTGGATCTACATTGTGAGCATTGACTGAATTGTTCATATTCTTCCTATCCAGAAACATCTGTTTCACCAAAATTTGATGATATCATGAAGTTTATTTTCTAAATCATCGAAGTATCGTCCGTCACATCATTGAAGGAAAAAACCATTGTCAATTTCTTATTTTGAGCTCTATGAGGGCTTGAGTCTATCGAATGAAAGGTGTAGCAGATTTCTTGCATTCATTTTCTGGTAGACGATACCCTGAAGGGAATGCGTATTTGAAAGGATTGGATTCTTATTAGGGAATACATGATTTGTGATTATGAGATGGGTGGACTTCCTCGCAATTGATCTTGATTTCAGGTTCTTTGCGGGTTTTGTAGTTTGCCCTTCAAGTACATAGTACAAATTCGAATACGTTATGATATGAATATATTTGATGTGATCAATACGGAAAACATCGTGAAAATAATTGATTGATGAAGCAATTCATAATATTAAGTGAATCATGAAAGAAGAGAAAATTAAGATGTCCAGGTACGAACGAGTAAGGGTACCTCGGCATTTTCCATTCCGAACCCTAAACTTCATGCATTAACGGATCATCAGCCAATAATAACATTTTATAGGTATCATTCTACCCCTCCAAACAATTCCCCCTCCATTACATAAAAACAAAAAGCAACATGTCATTACCCCAATCTTTCGTTAGTAAGAAGAAACTCATATTATCTAAACTCGCTGTTCCTACAGATGAGTATGATGATCTATCACCCAAAGGATCGGTGGATGTAGGCATTAGGGAATTGATTGATGAGATCAATGCAATTGAAGGATGCGTCACAACTAGTAGCTGTGCAGGCAGAGTAAGCGTATTCTTGGAAGGAAAACGGAGCTCGCCGGAAAGCGCCAACGTTGATCTTGGCGAGGATGAATTGCAGGAGAGGGTTGAGAAAAGCGCTGGTGTAGGAGGGAAAGGCGCTGGTGGGAGGTGGCTATATGTATCTCATGATCCTGTGGACATGGAAATGGTACGAGGTCGAGAAGACTCTGAAACTTTACATGCGTTGTTTGGAATGTCCAGGAAACCTAGCCCCACTGAGGGAGCGCTTAAGATTGAAGATGAGCAGCGTGATAGGCGATATGTTCATTTCAAATTCGAACCCATGGTATGTCATTCCTTCAAACCCGCATATCACGCCATACTAATACTGAAACAGATCCTTCACATTCTGGCTGCGTCACCACATCAAGCACAGAAAGTCCTTACAGCCGCGTTGCAAGCCGGTTTCCGTGAAAGCGGAGCTCTAAATTTAGTCACCACCACGTTGGAAGTGCCCACACCTATGGTAGGAATAAGATCTATGGGGTTAGCACTAGAGTCATTGATTGGTGTATATGATGAGGATGGTGGGGAGGCAATTTGCGACGTTGAGGAAAAGCAGCTGGGGAGATTACTGAGGATATCGAATGAGAGATTCGTGGAAAATACGGCGAGAATTGACAGGTTCAGGAATATGTTGCGGGATGTAATGGCAGTCGCGGAAAAGAAGAAAGTGGGTGATAGTGGGGCGGGATGGGAAGATGCAAACGTTAGGAAGGAGAGGAAAAGAGCTGAAGGATTGAGGAAGGCGACGGAGTTAAAAATGGAGAGGACTGAAGTCGAAAATACGGAAGATGGAACGATCGGTAGGTTTCCTCAAGAAGATCCATTGGTCTTCCTTTAGATGCAGCTATAAGGGAGATTGAAATCAAATGAAATATTGATGCTTTTATCGATTCTGTTCTTTCTTTGTCGACGTATTGCGAACTTTCTATACAACACCACAGCTTACTAGACAGCTGCCCGTAATTTCATACCATGCATCAGGATCCATTACACGTATTCTATACACTTCTCTTGCTTGCACCCCATTGCCCCTACCTGACAATTTTCTCTACCCAAGCACCTTCCAACCTCCTCACTTCGTTTCTAAACGTCTCAACCTCCTTCCAACAATCCAACGGCCTTCTATCGTTCTCTCTCAAGCACCTAATGACCTCACTCTTTGCCTTGTCCACGCCCTCATCCAGCTCAGCCACTTTCTTCCTTGCTTCCAACTTCTTCTTCAAATCCTGCACATCCTTTTGCACTGCCTCCCGTCCCAACTTTCTAAATTGATCACCCGCTTCTTTCTCGTCTGATTTAGAGATCGGATCCTCGTGGGACAACTTGGCAGTTAATTCTTCGAAATCTTTTGAGGCACGTTCTTGGAGCTTCTTGAGTTCGGATGCTACGCGTGCTTGGATGTGGAGTTCGAGGGTTTTGGCGCGGGTAGAATCAGACTGGAATAATATTTGTCAGTGTGGTCCCTTCCATACTAAAGCCTTACACCAGTGATAAGTAGGTAAACACATGCCTCTGAGCTTTGTTGCAGCGAATCTATAAGCTGTTCTGAGAAGCGTACAGGTGTTTCACTATTATGAATCGATTAGAATAAGTTCGAACATCGCACGATAATAATGGAAAAAGAAAGACCCACCTAGCCCAGACTTGAGTTCTAGGAGGCTCATCAGGTTTAGAAGCACCGGAACCCATGATGAGGGGTAGATGAAAGTTCAATTGCGTAGTGGTCTAATCTACAACTGTATTTGTGCTATCTATTTTGAGTAACTTGAAATTCTGAGGTTCGGCAAAAAAACAAAAAATTGATGCCTTGGAGCCTTATGCGGAAACAAGTTCAATTTCTTATGCTATGCTGCGGAATATTCTAGCGCCATCTTTCTCGGCTCCCTTATTTCCGAAATAGAAACTAAAAACAAACCTGGTGAACCTCCAGACCCGAAAGAAGTAAATAAGTGAGCCTGCCAAGCACAACTAAAGTTATACTTGCTGATCTTTAGATTCAAGCTTCGAACACGTCCATAAGACGAACCGAACTATGTACTGATTGACAATAGTTTAAAATCGCAAGTGTAAGTAATCTGATCTGACATCTAAAAAACATAAGATTTTTGAAATCCCAGAGGAGGTTCATCCCTACTTCAATTTTGCCTCTTTGATGACCAAGCTGAGCCAACCAACTAAACAATTTTGCGGTAGCACACCATGGGTGTATATGCACGGGTATCGCATGTTACTCTCAAGGGGGGAACGAGGGGTACCAAAATGTTATTTTGGTGGGTTCGAAACAACCCGACGTTTCTTATAAACATGTCTTGGCGGGCCCGGCGCTTCCTTTTTGGCCCCCCACCTCTACCATTAACTTTAAGTCTTTAAGCCGCTTTTGTGAGTACAAACTCGTTATACTTTTTGCAGCAGATATACTTTTCCCTTCCCGCCCCCCACATTGCGTGCAGTATCTTCGTTAGCCACGCTCAAGTTTCCACCCAATTCAATGGATCAAATCCACAAAGAAACAAACAGAGGCTTTCGTATGGGCGAATTTCGTTACATACATACAGTAGATATACTGGTACTGATTGTGAGGCGCCTGGTTAGTTTTAATATCTAGGGTTATATCTTACTGCAGTATACATACCCCCGGTGCCATGTTTATTAAATGATTGACAGAAAGCTTCTACAAGAACTGTAATTGATGTACTGTATGAAAGATGTACATTTCGAGTAAGATAGTGAGTGGGATGATTGATTGATAACCAAACGTTTATGGTTCTAATCAGTTCATATATACCAACATCAGACCAGATTTATGAATGTATATGTTCCTCGCGCCAATCCTTTCTAAATTGTAATTTTATATCTTCATTACATTCGTCACATCCATCCGATTCTTTAAAGTTGAACGCAAGCTATCGTGATAAATCTAGTAAATCTGACCATTTTCCTAACCCCTGAGTGGATCATTAAAAATTTGAAACCACCGATTTTTAAAAAGGTACGGAAAAAAGTTTTAAAACTCTTTAATCCAATCAAATGCCTTACAACTTGAATTTACTGCATCAAGGATTCTCCGTTCCTTCGTGTAACTTGTAACGGGGTTTGCATTACTCCAGGTATCCCGATGAATTTGCCCTGCAGGTTGCAGCTTGCTTGCCCTTGCTTGAAAACTTTTTATGGTCCTGGTGGTCCCTTATCCACCAAATCTATTCTGCTAGGTAAACTCCCAGACACACTTTAGAGATGATTTAGTCAGGTCCTTCTTGCGCCACGAAAGTGCTAATCTACTACTAGGCAAAGGATTGGTGAAGGAACAATTTACCTTCAAGCATGATTCATGAACCAACAAATTCATCTTGTCTCTTGCATTTCCGAACATAGTTTACAATTTCTTATAAACAAAACGCCTTATACGTGTACTGTTCTGTTTGAATTACTCCATACCAACGAATAGGCTTGAATATGTTTCGTTCTCCACTTACCACGAGAAGATTCCCCTTATAGGGAATAACTATGATCATATTACCTAGGTATGCTTACAACTTACAAGTACTATATAAATAAAATACGAAACGATAGATTTAGATTGGGTCTCTTTCCCAATCACCTGTTTGTACCCGTATATCCGTGAAAGAAAAAGCTTGTATCGTCAAATCACACTTTTTCCCAATTCCAACCAAGGCGCATTATATCCTCGCGGTTATCTCATCTTATTCCCTACTTCTACCTAGTACGCAGGGTCCACCAGGTTTGTCAAGTCCCCTTTCCCATCTTTCTAACTTCAACTACGGAGTGCAGTAACCCTATTCACCTAAACCTAGTATGTTCTTGATGATTCCAAGGATTAGACGGGATGACTATCTTTTTAGTGTAGGTAAGTAAGTGGGATGAATGATTGAGATTTTGCAATGCCTAGTTGTCGCATGCGAAGTTGGAACTTGTCCTGTCATTGCCACTCATATCTTACCAAGATGGAGATTCTTAGATCTTGATATCCACTTTCGTTTTCTTCACATTCTCTTAAAATATGTATAGGATTTGAATTGGATTGGATGAATGGATTTTCTTACTGCATTGTGTGTAACTATCTAAACCTATTGTGTTCCTACGAAGAAAGGTATGTACTTGGTACCAATACTTGTAATATTTCGGACTTGAAATCCAAAATTGAACAAACCTCAAACGACGAGCTTCATTTCACTCCTCTTTTCTCTCTTCAGATTTACTTCGTACATACGTATACATATGGAGTATGTACGAACTTCGAAGTAAATATATATTATTTATACAATATCCTTGAAGAAAAAAATGGTTCTAATACTTTTTTAGTTGTCAAAATCCACATATAAATTCTAAGGAAAGGCTTCATTTCCCAAATTGAGAAGAATCGTATGGGATTTTCATCTATCTGATTCAAATTCTATTTCAATTTCTTCTTTGCGCTTCGCCAAACAACAAACATCCTCACTTGCTCAATTTCAACGATAAGG
Organism: Rutstroemia sydowiana; assembly: GCA_000812895.1. Taxonomy (NCBI): domain Eukaryota; kingdom Fungi; phylum Ascomycota; class Leotiomycetes; order Helotiales; family Rutstroemiaceae; genus Rutstroemia; species Rutstroemia sydowiana. Next base: position 11,582 of record JWJB01010430.1, read on the forward strand.
GCCCACTGATTTTCAAGGGACTCAACCCTCATTTATACTTATTTTACTACTATTTTATATGATTTACACGTGGAACAACGTTGATTCTTGAAGCTATTTGCTGTGGATTTATTTTAAATTTAAATTGAACAAGGGGGAATAAATTTTAAGGAAGATTTATTGTAAATTTTAATTTATTTTATTATTATTTGTACCAGGTACTTTACTTTTGTACCTATATACTAATAAATTGTTAGGTACTAGGTACATTTTCCATGTCAACTTCTCTACCGCCTTCCAAAGTTATCAATTAACCAACGAGTCCAACAAAAAGTTCAAGGCGTTAGGATTTTGTCTTATAGTTCTCCTCTTTTCCTTTATCCTGGAATTCCCTTGAACTTTTGATTCTCTTCGACAAAGACCATCACTTTCGTTTTTTTTGTTCTTTTTGATCTACATTCTTTCATACCATTCTTGGTAAATCTCATTCTTTTTTGGAACTTTTTATCTACAAAAGTCCTGGAGACTAATTTTAACACAATTATCATTGTCTTCAAACCACATTCATTCATTCAGTTGTTCAGTCATCGTTTATATATACGATCTATTGTTGCTATTTTTTTGATTCACACAACACAGGAACAATCCAATCATCCCTCAAATTTATTTGTCAATAACATTATGTCCCTTATTGAAAATTATTTGACCTTGTTCCCCAACCAAGAACAATAGAACGTACAATCTATAGTACCAACTCGCATGATTCTATAGACTCGAAAGTTTTTTATCGTAAGTCACCAACATCCTCCTGGAAACCTCGCCTTGGGGCTCAGAATCCTTTAGACCGGCCATATATCTAACCACAAACAAACCAACAGCTAAAGGAGGCTGTTCATTCCACTTCTAGATTTACATATAGTCATAGACAAACTTCTTTCATAGTTCAAATTTCATAAAGAACTTTTACATTCGTTTCACCAATCAAAAAGGAATACCAAACGACATTTCGGGATGCCGAATTTTGATATATTGCGTAGGGCAGGAGCCCAAAGCGCAACAACCACAGCTACACAAACTGCTACCACAACAGATGCAGTCTCAACACCCGTCGATACCATAGGACTTTATGATACCAACTTGAATGGAGTCAACCAACCTGTCAACAACCTTCTTCGAGATTATTTATGGTGGTCCCTGGGAATAATGGCTCTGATTATCCTTGCCTTTCGCATGGCGCATAGAGCTCAGAGTCATATACGCCATATGACTGGGATGACTAGCAGCGCGCCCCAGCAAAAATACTTTCAACAAAATCGATCGAATTGGTGGAAGATCAAGAAGCATTTGTTGTACGCACCGCTATGGAACAAACGTCACAACCGAGAATTTAGACTCTCGTCAGCTGTTTCCATGGGTACGCTCCCTTCGAGATGGCATGCACTACTCTTGACTCTCTACTTCCTTATGAACATCGCCTTTTGCTTAATTCTCGACTACGACAGGCCAAACAAATACTCCGTCGTGGCTGAATTGAGAGGAAGATCCGGCTACTTGGCATGTATCAATATGATCCCTCTCGTCATCTTTGCTGGCCGTAACAACCCCTTGATCGGTTGGCTCCAAATCAGTTTTGACACTTACAACTTACTACATCGATGGATAGGAAGGATCGCTATATTGGAAGCATTCATCCATACTTCGTGTTGGACCTACGTGCAAACTGTGGATACAGGATTTGACGGTCTCTGGTACAAGCTTTGGCATGACCCTTTCTGCTCATATGGCATGATCGGCACCATCAGTTTCTTTTTTATTCTTCTCACATCTCCATCTCCCATCCGACACGCTTTCTACGAAACCTTCTTGAACGTACACATCGTTCTCGCGACCGTTGCCATTGCTGCAGTCTGGGTTCATTGCGACATCCCTTCGCTTCCGCAAAGACCTTACATCCGAACAGTCGGTTGCCTCTGGGTTTGCGATCGCGTGTTCAGAGTAGTCCGACTTATTTATTGCAACTACTCCAGCCAAGGATGGACAACTGCAAGTATCGAAGCTATGCCCGGAGATGCGTGCCGTGTCACCATGCATCTTCCTAAGAAAGTTACCATCAAGCCTGGAAGTCACGCCTATCTTCGTTTCGCCAACCTCAACTTCTGGGAATCGCATCCATTCTCCATTGCTTGGGTCGCGGATCGTCCCATATTCTCTCCTGATCTGCCAATGTCGGAAAAGAACCTCGTCATCGAAGGTCAAACTAGTGACGTCTCCTTCGTCATCCATGCGCAAACCGGCATGACCCGCCGTCTCTTCGCTGCAGCTAAAGTCTGTCATCCTAGAACTCTTCGCTTAAGAGCTGCCCTTGAAGGTCCTTACGGTGGTCACCACTCTCTTGATTCTTACGGCCATACTGTCCTCTTTGCCGGCTCCTCAGGAATCACCCATCAAATCCCTTACGTTCAGCATCTTATTCGAGGTTTCAGCGAAGGCACCATCGCCACCAAGAAGATCCTACTCGTCTGGATCATTCGCGACGTCGAACATCTCGAATGGGTACGACCATGGATGGACGAAATTCTCCGAATGCAAGGCCGCCGCGATATTCTCACCATCAAGCTCTTCGTCACCAAGCCCAAGAACCCCAAAGAGATTCACAGTCCGAGCTCAACAGTTCAGATGTTACCTGGACGTCCGAATATCGTCCAAATCCTGCAGACGGAGTCAAAGGAGCAGGTTGGTGCCATGTGTGTTACGGTCTGTGGGCCTGGCGCACTGCAAGATAGCGTGAGAGAGGCGGTGCGAGATGTACAACAACACGGAGTGGTAGATTTCATCGAAGAGAGTTTCACGTGGTGATCTCTCTATTTTTTTGCGTCTTGCGACATGCGTGTACACAAAAGAAAATAGACACAGGATTACAGAACATAGATTGCGAAGCAAGTCGTGGATGGTGCAAGCGGTTGGAAATAATTTTCTCTTCGACTCCCATCATATAATCTTATTTGATAGAGACATTTTGTATTATAGACCCTGATATACCCACTACGCCTGCACAATATGTACATAGATCATGATTGCTATGAGGAGGGAATAGGCAAAGGAGAAGGGGAAACAAAGGCCCCGCGTCGTTGATTTAGCGGATGGAGTTGGTAGAGAGTTAGGTTTATCGTGGCTTGGATGCGTTGCCAATGCCAAGCCTTGGGTTTGATGTTGTTGTTCTGCGTTTGCTCTTTCAATATACCTTTTTGAACACCACATCTCTGTCATTCTTCGTGATACTATATCATAATTTACCTTTATACTATTCATGTGATCTTTCTGTGATACTTAACTACTCTATTCACCATATCACAAGGTGCTCCCAAATGATCTTAATAGTATTTCGGACTTTATTCCGCATATGTACTACATAGCAACTCCTATTTCTAAAAATCATGTTCTACAATAGATTTCATTAAGATTTAATACGAGAACTCCTTAAACACAAAATTTTCCTCATTTAGCCCAATACTGCCACATACCACATGCCATGCCATGCATCATGCTTGCTTATTATTTAACCTTGTGCTGCATAAACTTTACCTCAGCCTAATATCATGCAAAATATAGAATATATTACTTGATTGAGTACACAGACCATTAAAGAAGATATTTTCTAAATATTTGCTATGTACATGCAGAGTGAATGTTTATATGTAGTAATTACTGATGTACTGCGCCCTTTGGGAACAGCTAGGACAGCATATTGACATGTCCAAAGTTGAAATAAAGTTGAATATTTAAATGGTTAAACTCCGGTGGACCGACCGATGATTGGATATAATTGACAGATTTGATGACAATAAAAGCTACCAAGGTAGGTAAGGTTATCGTCGGATAATTTATCCGGTGGCTCAGTAAAAAAATAAAAAATATTTTTCAAATAGCATCATTGTTTGGGGTTGAAGGTGACTCAGGAATTTCTCTCAACTTTTTCTTTTATTTTACAAATTTATACCTACAACTTGCTTTTGCTCTTAATTTTCTGTCCATTGACTCTTCTACTTCTTCTTAATTTTCTTAAATCTATAAGGAGATTCAAAATATCAAAAGCAATTCAAAATAACGACAACATACAAAGCTTCTTAAAGAAATCTAGAAAAACAATCCTGAGTCGGCTACCCCGCTCTCAGTCAAAATGCCGATGTAAGTTGCTTTCCCTTCTAGATTTTTCAATTATCACCACAATAAATTAGAAGTTTATACTAATATATATCTGGTTCTAGGCTTGCAGATCCATCCAAGAAATACAAGCGATTTCCTCCTATCCAATTGAATGACCGACAATGGCCATCAAAGACCCTTGATAAACCACCTCGCTGGCTCAGCACCGATCTCAGAGATGGTAACCAGAGTTTGGTCGATCCCATGGACGGCGAACAAAAGTGGAAATATTTCAAGTTGCTAGTAGAGCTTGGATACAAGGAAATCGAAGTCTCCTTCCCTTCAGCTTCACAAACAGACTTTGACTTCACCCGTCGTCTTGTCGAGACTCCCGGTGCAGTTCCAGATGATGTCTGGCTCCAAGTTCTTTCACCATGTCGTGAGGAGCTCATCAAGCGCACTGTTGAATCTCTCAAAGGTGCTAAAAAGGCTTTGTTGCACATTTACCTTGCTACAAGTGAATGTTTTCAAAGAATTGTTTTCGGAATGAGCGAAGAGGAAGGTTTGGCTTTGGCTGTTAAGTGCACCAAGTATGCCAGATCGATCACAAAGGATGATCCAGCAAATGCTGGAACTGAATGGGCCTTTGAATTCAGTCCTGAAACCTTCTCCGATAGCAGACCAGAGTATGTCATCCAGGTTTGCAATGCAGTCAAAGAGGCTTGGGGTCCATCTGAGGAAGTTCCTATTATCTTCAACTTGCCAGCTACGGTTGAGATGTCAACACCAAATGTTTATGCGGATCAAATCGAATACTTCTGCAGAAACATTACGGAGCGTGAGAAGGTGTGCGTTAGTCTACATCCACACAATGACCGAGGTTGTGCTGTTGCTGCCGCGGAGTTGGCCCAGATGGCTGGTGCAGACCGAGTTGAGGGTTGTTTGTTCGGCAATGGTGAGAGAACCGGTAATGTGGACTTGGTAACTTTGGCCTTGAATCTTTATACTCAAGGAATTCACCCCAAGGTCGATTTCTCTGATCTCAATCGAGTCATCGATGTCGTTGAGGTTAGCAACAAGATTCCTGTTCATCCAAGAGCACCTTACGGAGGTTCTTTGGTTGTCTGCGCTTTCAGTGGTTCGCACCAAGATGCTATCAAGAAAGGTTTCCAAACTCGCAAGAAGACTGGTCTTGGAGATGAGGACCGTTGGGAAGTACCATATTTACCACTAGACCCTGCAGATATTGGGCGCACTTACGAGGCAATCATTCGGGTTAACTCTCAGAGTGGCAAGGGTGGTGCTGCTTGGATCATTTTGCGTAACCTTGAACTCGACCTTCCTCGTGGCTTGCAGGTCGCTTTCAGCAAGATCGTCCAAAAGCATGCCGATGCGGTTGGTCGAGAACTTTTGTCATCCGAAATTCAGGATCTTTTTGAACAAACTTACTTCCTTAAGCAAAATCCTCGCTTCAATTTGGTGGATTACAGTATTCGTGCGCACAAGAGTGTTGCGGATGAACAACCAGAACCTGGAAAGACACAGGACACAAAGGATCTCCAGAGATGCTTTGAGGGTGTCATTTCCATCGAAGGACAGGAGCATAAGCTACAAGGAATTGGTAATGGACCCATTTCAAGTTTGGCAAACGCTTTAACCTCTTTGGGTATTGATCTTGAGGTTGCAGATTACAAGGAGCACGCTATTGGTGGTGGAAAGAATGTCAAGGCAGCCTCTTACATTGAATGTACTGCAACTGGATCCAATGAAAAGGTCTGGGGTGTTGGAGTTCATGAAGATGTCGTACAAAGTTCTTTGATTGCTCTTTTGAGTGCTGCTAGCAACGTAAGTTCATCAACAATTATGTGTTTCGTATTATCATGTACTAACAAATCTACAGTTTGTCGCAAGCAGACCAACTACACCACTCGTCTTCAAGTCCAAGTCCCCTGAATCCAAATAGATTAGGGTTCTTGATTTTTCGTTTTTCGTTCCTGGCGTCAAGTACGGAATGGGGTAAATGAGGGTTTAACTTTGGGCCTCTTCTGGGTTTGGGATCTGATTTTGATTTTGATTTTTCATTTTTGACAATTTGCAATGCAAAGCAAAGCAACGCAGGAAAGATGATATCCACCATCAAGCAAGCAATGAGGGAAAAACAAAAGTAAATTATTTGAGCGGAAAATCCACATGAAAATTATTTATGCGGATCTTTGAGGTAGTAGGTTAGCATCTGCCTAGAGAGAGAGAGAAAGATACCTAAGCATAGAAATTCAATATAAAAAGTTCGATATAATTTTGGCGCAGTGGATATGTGATTGTGATGGTGATTATGTTTTCTCCTGGTAATTTGTTTTGTTCCGAGTTTATCTTTAAGAATGAAAGAATGGAAGAAATAAGATGTTGGGAATATACTTAAGGGAGTGCTAAATTATACTAACTTCTAGAGTTGAAATTACGAATTAGGTTTCTTTGGAAGACTTGTTCTTCGGATTTCAAGAGATTGAGTCTAGATTAGTTTGCTTGGGTAAGGTATTTAAGTTATAGTAGAATTATCTAAGTGGTTAAGGGTATCTAGATTGATAGATTGAGTTGCCAAGTCAATTAAATTTATACTAGTAGTATTAACGTGAATGTGTTTTTGCTGATATTGTACAATACTGTAGGCTTCGGAAATATAGTTCGCTGGCGCAGTGTGCTATTGATGAGGGAATATTGAGTTGAGATAGATTATGATTATTAGATTTTTATTTAGTATATTGGGATTTGGATTGTTTTATTGGTGAGTAAGGGAAAGAAAGATTGAAGATATTTGGTGGGAAATGAATGGTATGCTTACTACTGTATTGAGCTCTTTTTTTTTCGGGGTCTTATGAAAACTCTTTGTTTGAGTTTGCTACTTCTTCATATAGTTGTCATGGAAATAAATGGGAAAGTTATATTGGAGATTGGAATTGGGGTTTTGGGGTTTAGAGAGAAAGTGGAAGATATCTATCTACGGACTTTCATCTTAAGAAGGTAAATCCAATAGAAAATAATGGATTGCTTGCTAATTGCTACTGGTATGCACTCTTGAAAGCCTGTTTTGTATTATTTGCTTGAGATGTTAAAATGAAGTATATCTAACACCCATTATAGATAATCATCAGCTCGGACTTCAAGCTATTCCCGCTGAAAACACATAATAAAAATCATCATCAATCAATCAATCATAACCATCTTCGTCAAATCTCACAAATACAACAATTACACTAGCTGCATAACTACCCACTCCTTTCAAATTTCCCTATCAACGCCCTCGTGCATATAGTACAGTACATGTAAAATTCAAATGTCTTTCCCATCTCAAACCAGTTTATAACCAAATATTTCATGTCATTATAAACATCGCACGGCATGTACACATTCAATTCTTAAAGTTCATCTCAAATTTCAATAGTATTCCTTAACTCAGTACCCATTGATACCCTCAACATACACACCACTTTAACAACATCAAAACCCATCACACCCATGATGCACAACCTGGTCCTCCACCCCCCTAGCCACAACCC
>JWJB01010431.1:0-22968 GCA_000812895.1 Rutstroemia sydowiana
ATCCAGAAATTGTTAGCGTTCCATTCACCAATTCGATCGTTTATTCGCGGAAGGGTACATACGTAGATCAAACCAAACCCAGTAGCTTCAGGTCTGATCAGCGAACCACCCCAGCTTCCACCCTTTCCAGTAAGAACACCTTCCCACTTGTTCTTCTCGGCTCTGTAAGCACCAAATAACCATCCAATTTCTCTTGGCGAAACACCAATATCACCAGCTGGAACATCGGTGTCAGCACCAATGTGCTTGTTCAATTCGCGCATGAATGCCACGCAGAATTTCCTGATCTCATTATCAGATTTTCCTTTGGGGTCAAAGTCTGCTCCTCCTTTGCCTCCTCCGATGTTTACTATGTGAAAATGAATGATTAGCCACGATTCTAACATTTCACGGAAGTTAATCACGTTTAATTGATGAAGAACATACAGCCTGTTAATGCATTCTTGAAGATTTGTTCAAAACCCAAGAATTTCAAAACACTGAGGTTTACGGTAGGATGAAATCTTAATCCTCCCTTGTATGGGCCGAGAGCAGAGTTGAATTGGACACGGTATCCACGATTGACTTGTGGCTGCTGGTTGTCATCCTCCCAAACAACACGGAATTGGATGACACGTTCGGGGATAGAGACAATCTTGAGAGCAGTTCTGTATTCGGGGTTCTGTTCGAAAAGGGTGGAGTTTTCGAGGGTTGAAGCGAGCTCTGCAAGGGCGTTAAGTTAGTCGTTGAGAGGCATTTTGAGTGAAGTATCCATCCACAAGCAGATTAGTATAGGAGTTCAAGCTTACCCTTGTAGGCCTGCTCGAATTCGGGCTCAGATGGAAGGTTTGACATGATTGCTACTAAATTGATGGGTATCGGCTTGAGGATTGCAAGAATTATAAGTATTACAAGATATTGAAGTGATTTGAGAGAAGTAAAGTAAGAAGAATTGATCGGGTTTGTATGACGAGCTTTTTAAAACTCGAAGGGGGAAGGAGCCTTTAAGTATGGAGGTGGGGCTGGCCTAAGGAGCTTTCTATCCAAAGCTCCCGAATAATTAAGACCAAGCCATTATGCAATTCTTTAACAAGGTAAGAGCTTGCAAGAGATTCTACGTCCGATATCTGGAGCTGCTGGAGAATTCACTAAAGATGGATGACCCTTCAAAGTTTTCTCACAGATCTTCGACTAACAAAACATATCCCAACATCCAATGAGCTGGGGTCTACCAGTGGCAACCATAAAAGGGTCATTCTATCGAGGTTTTTACCCCTCACTGAGATTACCATCCCGCGGAATTCTCAATCTTCCACCCGACTTCCCAAGGTTCTTGTGAATATGACGTGACCCTAGAAGGCCGTAATCGGTGGTACTCGATGATACTACTGGCATAGCCAGAGAACGTCCCGCTGTGTCCCAAGCACGGAGAAATGAAAGGTAAAGTAATTATGTATTTATTATACCACTGAACCAGTAATACCCCCGAAGAGTACTAGCCTCCATTACTATCTAACTATATATGGTAGTATAGCCATCCAAGCTTAGTCACCCAACTCATTGGGAGCGTGGGATGTATCAAGGTAGTCAACTTTTCATGAGGATAGAGCTTGTCATTGGCTATTATAGTAGTCCAGTTCTATGCCGTCTTTTTGGTCTTTCTCATGTACTGTACTCACGAATTTACGAGGCTTTTGCAGTGAAAATATTCCTATCAATGTGACACTGCGATGGGAAAATAGCAGAAAAAAAGCTTGAATAGGAGAAGTCCGATATCATAAGAAAACCGGTGTCACCGATCAAGCAAATAATAATTCTTATCGTAAAAGCTTCATTGGTCAATCTGATATTGATTTCCAGCCCAAGCTTTTGAATCCCTGAATACTACAAGGTGCTACATTAGTTTGTGTGCGGATTACCCATTAGAATCCTTTCTAGCTGCATAAATTGTGGTAAAGGCTTTGCGTGGGGTAAATATCTACTCGAGTAGGTAATTTAGATGGACAAGCATGCCGGTATCAAGTACATGCCAGTGCATACAATCCGTGCTCATGTGAAAAGAAAAGTAAAAGAAAAAGGTAAAAGGGTAAATATCTAAGTAAATAACCCGCTGCAGGATGAAAATCTTAGATGTGCCTTTTGAATATTCCCTAGATGACCCGAGGTCTAGACATATACCCATGAAAATATTTGCTAAAATTTCAGCAACCTTACCCTTTGGCATTTCTTTAAACTACTGAATCCGATGTTAGGAGTTTCGAATTTGTATGAACGAGCAAAAGATATTAGTTGTTTTCCATGAACAAGTTCGAGGGAGCTTTGTCATGCGATCAAATGAGTCCTTCAGATATAGTAGTCCGGTCTCGGAGGCAAAAGGTTGGACGAAAGATGAGAATGGGATTAGATGACTAGGTTTTGTTGTGGACTCATGGTTATTCTTCGTAAGTCGTGAGAGGCTATTTCGACCTCCATAGCAGATAGAATTGATAGAAGAGCAGATTTGTCAATATAACTTTGTCCGATGAACGGCCGTCATGCAAACGCAGCCATTCCGAGGACTTTTAAAATTGCAACCAGGTAAAACTCCTGGCGGTGACCTCCGTAAACTTCGGGGGAACAGCCGACGGAATACTTCCCTGATATGTCCAAAGAGATTGCTTAATCTGCATCTGTTGGATCCCAATCGGTCACTAAATACTCATCGAGTCCATCCAATGCCTCCATATCTTCCTTCGAGATATCAATCTTATCTACATCACCGTTTGCTATGATCCTTTCTTTTGTAACACTTTTGGGAAGGGGAACATAGCCATGCTGTAGAGACCATTTCACCAATAGTTGTGCCGGCGTACAAGCGTATTTCTTCGAGAATTCGACAATCTTGGGATGCTTCATTCGCAGAGCTCTCGCCAAGGGTGCGTATGCTTCAATTACTATCCCGTTTTGTTGACAAAGGGAGGTTATATTGGTTCGGGTGTTAAATGGATGGACTTCGATTTGATTGACGGCAGGTATGATTCGAGGTTTCGAGTCTAGTAATTCTTGGATCTGTAGTCGCGGATATCAGTATGTATCCAAGTAAGTCAAAGAGACGTATATCAGAGATGACTTACGTGCTTCATACCAAAATTACTCACTCCTCCGGCTCTCACTTCGCCGGCGTCAATGGCATCTTCGACTGCTTTCCAGCACTCTAACCTTTTCTTCTTTCCACCATAAGGACTATGCAGCAAATAAAGATCAATATAATCAAGGCCACTCTTCCTCAAACTATCCTTCACAGCCTTCCTCGTAGCATCATAGGATGTGTTTGTTTTCAACTTTGTCGTAAACCATAGATCCTCCCTCTTGACCTGTTTATTCGCGCTCAGATATTTCTTAATCGCATCACCAACTGGCTTTTCATTGGCATACCATTCTGCAGAATCTACAGCAAGATATCCGGCAGAAAGGGCGTGCGACACGGCTGTCTCGGTTTCTCGACCGGAGGTCATGTATACACCGAGATGAATCTGTGGCATTTGGATACCATTGTTAAGAATGATCGTCTTGCTCAGTGACGAGGGCGGCATGTTTTGCGAATGTTATGAATAATAAGTTTTGCAAGGACGAGGATTTATTGTGATACACAAAGTACTGCTGAGTTTGCTGATGATGTGGTATGAGATGTTATGGGATGAATAAGCGGCCGCAAGCAAACACTCAGACTAGAACGATGACGTAATAGAGAAACCCCGCGATCTCCTGCATAGCTTTAGAAGTTGAGCAAATTGATAGATTGAAGGAGAAAGTCCAACCCTCCTTCACAAGATTTAATTATATCTTCAGCCAATTCACATACTAGTACTCAATACGTCGGAATAACTCTCGACATAAGCCCCCGCAAAAGAATTGCAAAGTTATATAACTAGGACAGGAAAAACCCCGCCCAAAATGCCTGACCAAGCATCAATTCATCGATCCCTCAATACTATCCTCACCGAGTTAGAATACCTCTCTCAAAACGGCGTCGTTTCTCCTCCTCAATTCCAATCCATCATGGCACAACTACCCGTAGGTTCCACTCTTATAAATCCACTCCACTCTCTAACTATAATCTAGCAACAAAACGGCACCACTCCATCCCAATACATAGACCCACGATACAACCCTGATGCCAAGTTCAATCCTACACAAATAGCCCAGGAAGCCCAGGATATTAACCATCCTGCGCATCCCAAAAATCCCAAAGTAAGTTCTACCTACCCCCATTCGCTCACTCATCCGGTCTATAAATTATGATGAGGGTGAAACATGGATATGGATAGAAAGTACCGGTAGCTAATAAAGATTTTAGCATCACGATTGGGCGAAGAACATGGCTATGAAATTTGGGAATGCAGCTGTATTTGGTGCGGGCGCAAGTATGGGTGCTGATCTTATCAATAAGTTGATTTGAGGAGGTTTAGATGACAAAAAAAAGTATTACAGGACGAGATTCAATGCATCGCTCGGGGAGTGACGATGGCACATTGGCATTTGAATTAATCCCTCAATTATGTACAACTGGTGCACATTCAAGAACAGGTTTCATGAATTGATTCTTTCCTGGTATAACGGACATGCTATGAGGATGAAAACATACAATTTTGGGTCCTCCATCCCCCTCCCAGCTATAGGCTCATCCACAGGCTTCAGCATGACTCTGTCAATTGCATACTATTCCTTCCTGCTACTCTACCACATATTGTAAAGGGGTTGAAATGCTAAAGAGGGAAGGAGAAGGTACAGGGCACCTTTCCCCCTTCGTGCCTATGCTGTTTGAGTTGTGTTTTGCCCTGCATACATCATTCAGTCTTCTTGCATGAGCTCGCATATGCTCGCCGACTAGCCTCACATAACTACTTCCCAGCCTTATCACACAAATTCTGCATTTCCCCCCTTTCCTACATAATTCCCAATATACCAATCAAGAGCTAGCGTCATGAAGAGCATAGTACTTATTGTTCTTCAATAGACGTTGTTTCTCAAGACCCTCAGCGACATGATCCGCCTCTCCCTCGTTCTTCCTGGCTTGGTTCTCGTTCTCGACCTTGGATAATTTCGCAGCAGCCTTTTTGTTTTTCCTAGCTTGTCTCTTCTTTTGGGATTTTGAAAACTCGAAAGGTTGTTCCTTGGTGATCTCATGTTCGCTCTCCCTATCTCTATTCTGCATCCCAGTTACCGAATCGTTTGGATTCTTCCGAAAATTGTCCTGAGTTGAATCAACAGCCCGCTCCTTATCCTCGTTTATAGATCTAACCTCGCTATCAGCAGTGGTAATATTCTCGCAATTTTCGTAATTGTCGCGATTATCGCAGTTGTTGATGTTGTCGTTAGTTTCCATGTTGTCCTTGGTCTCCGTGCTGTCCTTGGTTTCCGTGTTGTCGTTAGTTTCAATGTTGTCGTTAATTTCCATGTTGTCGCCGTTGCCGCTGTCCACTTTCCAAATAAAACGACTCGCAACGAAACCAGCGATGATCATATATGGTAAGAGGAGGAGCATGAGCTTGAAAGAATACCGGACGAAATCTATGGTGTCCATACCAGTGGGTTCTAACTTGAACGGATTGGACGGCATTGCGAAGAATGGAATATGATCGTCTCTGCTGTTTTGTAGAAGAACAACCTCCAAAGAATAGGAAGTGGGAGGAAATGAAAACAAATGATTTTGAAAGAGTTTAATTTATTTGTACGAGCTTTATAGCTTTGGAGTATGGCAACTTGAAAGTCTAACCATACCAATACTATTAAATCATGGAACTTGGGCAGTCTTCGACGTTTAAACTTCTTACAATATGTGCTACGGTAGCAATTATTCGAAAGAGACATACAGACGACATCCCCTTAGAATCTTCATTCCTTTTTAATAAATCAAATTTGTAAAACTTATTGTTAATCTTGCACTTGCCAATTTTAATCTTTCACCCATAATTCAATATTTATTTTTCATCCAGAGAATAAGATTTATAAATGTAAATGACCAATTTCCTTTAAAGAATCAAATTTTATAGAAAGTGTAGTCTGTATTTCTGTCTTTTCCAGTTGTTGAAATCCTGAGCCCTGCCTTAACCAATATATATGGAGTACTGGTGAAGTTCAATTGTTCACTTAAACCCATATAGCAAAACCGTAACATCTTGACCTAGCAAGTGAAAAGGCCTTGTACATTCATTGGTAATGCTAGAAACTAAAAGAGTGTCATTGGATCCATAGACAACTGACATGCTTCTGCAGGCATTCCATCATCCTTGGTACTAAGCCATTTCGTGAGGTCTTTGAAACCAAATTTCGACCTATTCTTTGGTATTCCCTGGTGGCCCTCTTTGCTCTTTGGGGCTTCTCTAGGCAAATTACTAGACTGCATTTCCCCTTCCACAGTTTCCTGGTAGCTTGGAGGCCCGCCTGCCAATAAGGCAGATTGTGGCCGCTCACTGATATAGAAGCTTGTACGAGGACGTGGATTCTGTGACAGATCAATAGCTAACCGCTGCGTAAAATTTCGTCGCTCTAGTTGTACAGCTTTGGATTTCGCATTTATCTGTGCATAATTCTCGACGATATCGATAAGCTCCCGAGTGTCTTGTTCCTCGCGTTTAAACCCCAACCTTTCTCCACCTGTCCATCCTAGGCATCCAATAGCAATGTAAGGGAGCTCTCCGCCGTATCTTCGATAACAGATTTTGATATCCCACATTGAGTCGACGTAGATGTGGTCTTGTGTACCAAGCGCTTTCTCTTCCGCGACGACAAGCACCTTCTTCACAGATGGCAACTTATAAAAACAAACAAGTGGCTTCACAACCTTTCCAATCCAATTCGGTTGTATCATAATATTTTGTATGTTGCTAAAGAATGGTAACAGCACCGAATTCATAGCTAGCTGTCGCTTCTCTTGCTCAGGTCCAATGGCATTTCTAACAAATAACTCGTACCATGTAGGGTCGAATAAAAGCCAGTCTAAATGAGGACTTATGTAGAAAGGAGAAGACTCTGGGTCTGCTTGAATAAGTTGGTATTTTCCATAAAGAAAAGCCGACTTGCGAGATTCTTTGCAGATATAGAGAAGTGGTATGCCATTTTGGGGGGTAGTGAAGAGGTGCTTATCATCTATGTATTGCCAGCGAATGATGCGAGAAGGAAGATTAAGTTGCCAGATTCGCATTCTTAGTTCGATAGGTAACTTTCTAAATGATGGGAAGCCCATATTAGACTTACCATCAGCTATCAAATGCATTTTGCGATATGTCGAAAAGATGAGTTGTTCGATTGCATTTATTGTGGATGATGTGCTGCGCACCTACTTTATAAGGTAGAGTGTTATTCGATTGCAATTATTGTTATGAGATATGTGTATTGCGAGTAAATTAACACAAAAGTCCAGAGTAAAATGTGAAGATATAAATTAATAAATGTTTTAAGCAAAAGATTATTATGGAAAGGTAAAGTATATAAGGCTGAGTTCCACCTTCATTGATTACCTAGTAGGTATTGGTAGGCAAGTGAATATCGAGAAGAAAGGTCAGGGATACCAGTAATGGTACACCGGTGACCGTACCAGTGCTATCACAAATGTATCCACAATCTAAAATAAATATATATATATATCCATAATAATCTCAAATAATTTGAATTCAAATATTTTGTCAAAAATGTACCTAGTAGTAGGTAATAGTATCCAGAATCTAAAATATTTTGTCAAATAAAATATATCCACAATCTAGAAATTTTTAAGTCCTGATTAGGTGAGTGGATAGAAGATCCATATTAATAGTTGGTTAAACCTCTCTAATGTCTACTCTAAACATTTTGTTAAAAAATATATCCACAATCTCAAATAAAAGGAGTCCTAATTAGGAAGTTCGTTGTAAATCAATAGAACCCCATAATACATTCCATATCAGATTCCATAATAATCTTTTGCTAAATGTCTCTCTAACCATGAATACATGGAAAAAGTTGACGATCCTTTTCGATGACCCCTCACTCTAGCTCCATGAAGTCATGAAGTAGTACTGCCATACGGAAGGATATCATTATTGCCATTAAATTGCTCAAACTTCAAGATATGTCCGACCATTTACTTCCACGCGAGCATCTCAACCTGAAGCGCTGCGTACCATGCGTCCTCTGTCTCCGCCCAGTTCGCTATTGCGACTAATGTCTCCTCAATCTCAGCCTCTGTAATACCGGCATCAAGCCAACTCTGACGAAAGGGATCCCCCTGCTGAAGCTGACCAGATGCACGACCAGCCAGCCACTTTCGAATTTGAACTCCCGAGTATACCAGAGTCCCGGCACCTATGATAACTTTACCATTGTCAGCGTCAAAGCCGGCGCGACGAAATAGTGATGGCATGATAACAGCCGTGTGATCTGCGTCCACCTTTCCATTGCCCACTACCCGACGGAAATTTTCCACCCAAAGTCGATCGAGATCCAGACTGCGCGGGTAAAAGTGCTGGTCTGCTGCGTCGCGAGTGGCCAAAATTCCTCCTGGCTTGAGCACCCTACGAATCTCGGCTAATGCTTGGATTGGTAAATTTGGAGGAGGAAGATGCCCAAAGAGCTGAGAACAGTAGACGATGTCAAACGAATCAGAAGCATATTTAAGACCTTTTAGAATATCGCCTTCCTCGAACATGACTGAACCAGGGCCTTTATCAGGGATATTGATCTCAGCCGCTAAGGTTATCGCCTTCTGCAAGACATCTGCTGAAATATCGATACCGACTGTGGTGCCGTCACAAGCATACTTGGATAAGCCAGTAGTTATTGTTCCCGGTCCACAGCCAACATCGAGAATGCGGTCAGTCTTTTTGATATACGGTATGAGGAAGGCCGCATCTGACTCGGCCGTGCGAGACAGATGGGTTGTCAGAGTGTGTTTTGAGTGGCCCTGCTTGTAACTACCTGGTTGATTTTGCTGTGCCATTCTCTTGCCTCTTCTTTGAAGAAATATTAGTATGTTGTAAAGTGTTAACCTCCGTACCGGTATTTATTTACTTGGACAACAGGTTCTTTCCTTATACTCAACACGGCGTTTGTCTCGTAAAAAGTTCCGTTAAACCCGTGGGACATACGTAGGCCAAAAAGTACAAGTGCGAAGTAGCCAATCCATTATTATCTTCTTCGTACTCATCATCTGCATCACATCACATCTACACCACACCTTTTCTTAATAACTAATCTCAAGCTAATAAATCAAATCTATAAAAGTAAAGTAATCTTGATTTAGCAAGTCAGATATAAAAAACTTAATGTTCAACTTTCATTCGAAAAATCTCATCTTTAGATTAGTGTTTGGTAATTTGATATTATCTCGAACTTGAACAATTAGTGCAGTTAGTTTCAGTGTTTATCAGGTAGCCATATGAATCCCGGTCAGCTCAGCCTTATATTATTGGGGTCTCATTGATAGATAGGCTGCACCTACTTGTATCAAAAGTTGTGGGCAAAAGTGTAACCTCACCCACCCACTCAAATTCATTCTCGGTTCTCTCTCTAGGGTTCTAGAATAACATTACACAGAGGCAAGATTTTCTCGATAGACTGACTGGCAATCTTCTTATGTTCTGTACTGCACCCATTTCAACCGATACAGAATATAACGACGCCGAGACATGTTGAATATCTCAACCTTATACTTCAGCTCTCATAGACTCCTCTCCGTCAGTCTCACGTGCAGTTCCTTTGGCTCAAATACAAGATATGCCCGCTGATCAGTCCAAGTCCAGTCATCCTTATCAACAAGTTCCATGTCAAAATTCCAAACCATCCTGGCTAGTGTCACTCGAGCTTGGGCAAGGAAAGTCCTGGAAGAGAATCGGCAATCAGACTAAGCATCCAAAAGGTATAGCTAGAAGACTTACTTTCCGCCCATACAATTTCTTGGACCTGTAGAGAAGGGTTTGAAGGCCTCTTTCTTATCACTCGCAAACTTAGAGTCGTAGAGAGGATGGCTTTCGGGTAGAAAACGCTCGGGGTGGAAGATTCTGGGTTCGACCCAATTCATTGGGGAGTTCTGGGCGGTCTGCATGGATACGCCAATCACCGTCTATGGAGATGTCAGTGATGCTGAGACGCAGGTATGGATGTTCATCATACATCACCTGGTATCCATTGGCCGGCGATAGCAGTACCCTCGGGTGGAACGTTTCTAGGTAAGTGAATAGGTGTCGGATGGTGTATTCTTAGTGTCTCATTGATAACCGCTTCCAAATATGGTAGCTCCATCGTTGCCTGCACAGTAATATCCTTCTCGGATGAAAACTTAGATCGAACTTCGTCTGTTAAGATTTCCATCGTCTTGGGATATCTCATTAAGAAGTAACTTGCAGTTGCTAGTGCAACCGTTGGCAATTGGCACCCGGCAATAACAATTGCAAGTCCATTAGTATTCAATTCTTTCCTGGTTATGCCTTTTCCAGTTCCTTCGTCATTAACATTTCCAATGATTGGACTCACGAAATCGGATCGTTCAGAGCCAAGATCTCCCATCTCGAGTCGATTTGTGATTCTATCTGTAGCAATCTTCCAATTTTGTGCTCTCATTTTTGCGGTGAGACGTAGGAATATCCATCCAAAGATGAGTTCAAATGGATGAAACCTCTGGATGCTATTCCTCACTGACCCAAACTTTGCACCAAGGAAAAACCCTAGTATCCAGGAATGTTCATTATCGCCCTCGAGACCATGGAATGACTCTCCAAACATCAAATCGGCATAAACATCAAGTGATAGGTAGCCATAGAATTTTGCCAGGTCTACGGATCCAAGTGGACTTTTGGAAGTTTCTCTCCTCAGCCTAAGAAGAAGAAGTTCGATGTACCCTTCTATGATCTTACTTTGCTCTCTCAATGCCTTGTCCGAGAAAGCGTTTGCAAAAGTTCTACGGATTCGAATGTGCGTGTCACCAGTTGCAGTAAACAGGGAATCGGCGCCATTCATGGGAGGAGTCATACTGAACGGATCTTTTTGTAGCTGTGGCCTCTTTGTGTAAATATCCTTCCACGCTTCAGGGGATATTGTAGTAAGTTCATCTGGAGCGATTCGAACGACAGGCCCGTATTTCTCATGAAGTTCGTCCAGGTACTTGTAGGTAGTTCCAAGAATGACATATCGAATTAAAGGAAGCCGAGATATCGCTAGACGTTTGGGGCCTGGGAATTTCGAAAGTGGAGAGAAGTAGAGATTGTATACTGCGAAAACCGCATAGTACTATTCCATCAATTTACGGAATAACATGTGGGAGCTTGTGGAGACTTACAAGAACGAATATAAATCCAACAAACACAATTAATTCATTACTGGTTGGGAGGAAGCTCCCAGCGCTGATGGACATGTTGTTAGTAGTAAGAAATGGACATGGGGAAACAGTTTTGGGCAAGTAAATAGAGAGAACGACTTCGTGAAAACCCCTAATTAG
This sequence comes from Rutstroemia sydowiana, assembly GCA_000812895.1. NCBI lineage: Eukaryota > Fungi > Ascomycota > Leotiomycetes > Helotiales > Rutstroemiaceae > Rutstroemia > Rutstroemia sydowiana. The sequence goes on from JWJB01010431.1 coordinate 11,426, forward strand.
CAAATCGAATTGGGAGGGAGATATTGAAAATTATTATGCAAGCCATATGTTATTGATTATTATTCTCATGAATTCTAGAATATTTGGTACTTGGCCGATTTAAGGCCCATTGTGTTACCAGAACGTGCACCGCACAAAGACCTGAGACTTTGGGTGATCATATCTTGACGTAGAACCGTACTCATGTCGCGCACACCATTGTGCAACATACGTGCCACAGTTTCGTGGTGCTACTGAGTCGGTTACTTTAAAGCTGCTGAACAGCGTATATTGTGGTCAATCAATAAATTGCGAGTAATTTGCCAAGGTTATTTACTTCTTGGAGTAACCAACACACCGTAACTTGATTTTTATTTCAGCAAAATGAAGTAAGCCACAGTACAACGGATAGCCGATGTTGATATCAATTTGAGGTTCAATTGGGAGGCAGAGCGTAACGGTGGGAAAACGTGTTGGACAAGATATGACCTCTAAATCTATCTTTACGTCCGATTCAATGGTTGCAGAGATCTGAAATCAAGGTGTGTCATGATTGATCTTGCATATACTGGAAGAACTCATTTGAGACACTCATTCATTTATTTCATTTGTTCGGTCAGGTAACCGGTATGATTTATAGATATGTTGACGTCTGTATATGCATAGTTTTCCCTGAGACTGGGGCTAGATAATAAGAAATGCGGATTTACGTCCGATGAACTACATCTATCTTCTGGCAAAGCACTTGGCTGCCTTCTCGAGGTTTGAAGTTTGAACTTCGTATATTATAATTAGGAGAACAAACTTATGAAGCAATAATCTCCCCAGCACCTGCAGAATATTTGAGTTGGAAGAGGCAAGCCCTTGATAACACCGTAGGACAAAAGACTTGGCCCGTCAGACATAATACCGAATGATCGATTAGACAAACTCTTGAATATACTCCATACCTACCATATACTTGTGTTCGTATATGCAAATGCAGCGTACACTGCAGCCATTATGATACAGTCCTTTCCGCTGGCCCCCAACATGAACTTCACATCCCCACTTCTCCACATCCCCAACAAATTAATGGGGGTTAAAATCTGCGCCTCGCCGAAGTCTAACATTATCGGAAGCGCAGAAAGATGACTGTATTATCCGTAGCCGCAGTCTGCGTCATAATCGCTGCAGTGGTCCTTTCGATTTCCATTGTTGTTTTCTACAGTAATCTCTTATTTTTCTCCAAGTGCAAACATAAAAGCCATACTGATTTCTTCCAGTTAATCGAGAAGACGTCAGTCCATTTCTTCTTTATTACGTCGACCATTTCCGCACTCGGCACATCTCCACTCATCGCGACTCTATAGCTGGTGTCCCGATTAGTTTTTCGAAAACAATGGAGAAAATCGACACTCACCATCATATGATTCCTCCCGTTTATCTTGACTGTATGTGAAATCCCGATCTATGATGACCCATGAAATTTGCCGGAAAATTGATTCTTGTTGTGGGATTAGCTCTTAAAGGAGGCGAGCCAAATGTTCCAGCGGGCCTCATATTTCCTACTTGGTCTCCGCAGATATCATTGGATTTCATGGCTCGGAACTCTATATCTACCTCTATTCTATCTTTTGCGAATACCCCGCTTAATGATAGTGCACTATGCCGTGAAATCAATGCATATGCATACAATCTTCGTCTGCAACATCCCGTCCAGTTCGGATTCTTCGCCACTTTACCATCGATGAACGAGGCTTCACTTCCAGATGTCCTATCCAGCATCAAATTCTGTTATGAGAATTTCAATCCGGAAGGATTTACGCTTTTAACCAGCTACGAGGGTAAATACCTTGGTCATGAGCTTTTCCGTCCCGTATTCGAAGAATTGAATCGCATTCATGCAGTTGTGTTCATTCACCCTATCGCCAATTCGCAAGCAGCCCCAGTTTCGGTCCATCCATCGTTAGTCCCTCCGATCCTAGACTTCACGCATGAAACTACACGAACTGCATGTTCCCTAATTTACTCCAACACCTTGTTGTCCTATCCGAACATCAAGTTAATCCTTTCGCACGCTGGTGGAACCTTACCGTATATCAGCACACGAATTGCAGACTTGACCTACGATGCGAATCTAACCGGAAAGACGCCCGAACAATTCATGAAAGAGGCTAAAATGTTCTACACCGATCTGGCAGCAGCCAGCTATAGCGGCCCGGTTGAATACGTGGAGAGCTTTTTTGGTCGAGGAAAGACAACTTACGGAAGCGACTTCCCCTTCATTCAGGAGAAGACGACGGTACGAGAACTGGGATTTCTAGATGGATGGTTGCATAGGAGCGGTAAGGAAGGAAAGGAAGTGACGAGGGAGACGGCGTTAGAACTCTTCCCGAGGCTCAGGCAAGAAATTGAGAAGAATCTCAAAAAGGAAAATGGGGGAGTACGAGGAACAACTACTAGTGAAAGTGAGGTTAGTGGAGAAACTCAAGTTTGAAGCATTGAGAGGATTGTTGGACTCTTGATGGCGCTGGATGTCTGAGCCTGCTGCTTATCGAAGCCTATCAATAAGCGTGATTCACCTGCAGTTTTTGCAATTGTTTGTTTTGTGCTATTATTCGAGACCATGCTATATTATTAACATTGAATGGGACATGTTCTTTTGCCCCAGATTAAAGACAAACACATCAAGATGTCGTGATCCGCAAACACAAATGAGGATGTCAAATTGCTATCAAGCGATGTAGGTGTTTGTTTGGGGCAAACATGATCTGCCGAATTTAGTAATGTAATACTCTCTGTGAAAATGACAGCTCGTTTAAGATTTCACTCTGATTACACAGTATAGAAAATATTCACGAAATAACACACAGTTTGGATTTTCAGATATATCAGATTTCTCCCTCACAGTGAAACTATGTACAACATATGAACTGCCAACCACAATTTCCCCACACTTCTAGAATTGCTGCTATTTGCGCGGTTTTCTCCAGTGAAACGATATCACATGTATGCAATCATATTCTCACAATACACGAATCCCAGCTCACAACAAGCCCTTGGATGCTTTGACATGTACTTAAGACAAGAAGGTTGAATGAGATAAGATTAAACTACAATAGTCTGTAACGATAGTGTATATATGTCAAATTCATCGTCACGATATTTGTACTTCATATTGAAGCCTTTTGTAGTACACAGCCGTACAATGTGGCATATTGGTGGATGTAAAGCGACATTACTACTACTAGCAGTAAATTGGTGTGATATAGGATCGGTGACTATATGCCATTATCGGAGTACATACCGTTATCTAGGAACTATTTCCGTCTTAACCACATGGCGATCCGGGCGAGATTGGTGGAGCCTCAAATAGAGTCGTACCTTTAACGACATGTTCTTGGAAAGTCTAGATAGCATGGATGTGAGTGGGGGCCGAAGATGCTAGTATTATCCTTGAATCTCAGCAGGGTAGCAAGAGACTCACACCAGACAAAAGAACATCATGGTTTTTGATTCTTTTGTTTATTGGTCTGTCTGGTGGTCTGTAGTCCGAGTTACTTTTAGTAAATGCCTTGGACTAACCTGAATACGGTTTGTTTGCAGCTTCTTTGGGCATGCAAAACAGTAGGGCTAGCAGAATACCAAAGAATCGGAGGCAGCCGATTAGAAGCGAATACATATTTCCTATCCAGTGTTTATCTAAGGCAGTCTCTACAGTTCAAGCCTCATGTGTTGCCAAGGTGCTGGTACTAGATGTCGTACTTCGCACCCGACGGCAAGGTCGGCTCCTACTGTGGCGTATGCAACGCAGGCGGGGAGTAGCATAAGCAGCGCTGCATAGATTATTGATCATTGGAATGTTTCTGATCACAACATCATGGCCGTTCTGTATTTGCGGAAGTTTTGCTGATTGATCTTCGAGTTCAACTTTAGTCTGATAAGCAAAGGTTTCATGATTTATTCTAGAGCTAAAACATGAGACGATACATGTGTAGTTAGTTTACTTTAGTGGGTTCAAAGAATTTGTAATGACTAAGTGATTTGTTCACCGAGTATGGATATTGTAAAGACGCTGTATCAATGACGTTGGGCGTTGACTATAATGTTAGGTTAGAAAATTATGGAGTGATAAAGGTTCCACACTATGAATGTGACTAAGACATGAAAGCTTCCGGAGAAGCAGATTAATTTATTTGTTATTGCATATGAAGTAGCTATATCATAAAAGATGCAATGTTGCGTTCACTAATTGCGCCATCTATCTGCCGCAGCAAAACGGCCCAGCCTGATCAGCAAACACGTCGAAAAGAAAAACAATACAATCGAGAAGTAGTAGAACGTCGATCATACAATATGATGAAATTAAACCAGAATTTGATTTGATTGGATCCGTCACAGTGCAACGTGGATCGTGCAAGCTGATAAGAAACTTGAGAGATGCGTGAAAGCAAATTGCTCGTGGGGTCCTTGGGAGTTCACGAGAGAGGTGGCATCGTAGATTGTTACCCAACATTGAGACCTCAACAGTACACTGATACTGATCAGGTAATGTGGCTGCCAGGATGGAACCAAAAGCCCGGCTGATGGTGTAGCTACACTTTGTTGTAGTACTCAAACGTGATCCATCGCTAACGTGTAGGGACTTTCAAGTATATGAATGTATTGAGCTCGCTGTGAATTCAATCATGTATTGCTCGCATATAATCGATTCATCTCGTTTCCAGTAAGATCACGGATTTCAACCACGATACTCCATCATTCATCACAATGCTTTCTACACTCGATGAAATGCCCTCAGTGGCTGTCTTCTGCCCTCAAAGCAAAGCTCCCCAAAAGAGCTATCTTGATCGGCTACATTCATTTCTATGTCGTAATCTGTACCTGAAACCTTTCGTGCAAGATATTAAAGACCTCCCAAAAACATGGCAGACATTTGCGGACCAGAGAGAAGACATTGCAGCGTTGAAACAGGGACCACGATATATGGAGAATATGTCAGATTGGATAAGCACCGGTGAATCGGGGCCAATTGCCAATGCAATGTCGGGAATTCTTTCCTTACCTCTGTTGGTCGTAATTCAAATTGGACAATACTTTCAGTTTTTGGAACTGACTGGAATGAAACATTTCGAGTTCGTGACCCAACTTCGAAACGGGGGTGGTATTCAGGGATACTGTGGAGGATTACTTCCGGCAATGGCTATTGCATGCTCGAAAGATGAAGAGGAGGTTGCAAAGTATGCCTCAGTTGCAATGAGAATCGCTCTTGGAATTGGTGCTTATGGAGAATTGGGTGACGATGAAAATATTCCCGGGCCAACAACGATAGTTGTTCGCCTAAAACGACCCGGCCAGGGAGAAGAGATTGTGGAAAAATTTCCAGGTGTAAGTTGTACCTTTAGCCACAACAATTGAGCGAATCTGATCAAGGATATTTTCATACAGGCATATATTTCCGCAATTACGGATCCCAAAACAATAAGTATGGTTGGACCAGTGCCAATTCTTACCCGGGTTCAACAGTATGCCAACGAGCAGGGTCTAAAAGTCTCGGAAATGCATATCCGAGGAAAGGTTCACAATCCGGAGAATGCAGAGCTCTCCATCGAGCTTTGCAGCCTGTGTGATAAGGTTGAATTTTTGCAACTTCCCATGGCGCAGGCACTGCAAGCGCCAATGAGATCAAACAAAACCGGATGTAAATTGGAAACAGAATCCCTCAGTCATGAAGCAGTGGACACAATCCTAGCATCCAGGTGTGAATGGTTTACATTACTCACAGAATTATCCAATGACCTTGAAATGACAGGTCGGCAATCACATGTATTTGCAGCATTCGGTATTGGGGATTGTGTTCCCTTATCGCCATTTCACAAGAAACAGATCCGTGTCAACAAATTCGATGTTCTTAGTGCCATCGAAAAGGCTGTTCCACCGGTGCCAAAATCTCGCCAAGAAACACACTATTCCTTCCCTAGTGATGCTGTTGCAATAATCGGTGCTTCATGTCGTTTGCCAGGTGCAAGTAATCTTGAGGAGCTCTGGGAACTCATGTCCAAGGGTATTTCCGTAGCGAAAGAGGTTCCAAATGATCGCTTCAATATACACAAGAGTTTTCGGGCATCGCAAGATTGGAAGTTTGCAGGGAAACGGAAGTTCTTTGGAAACTTCTTAGATTCAGCCGAAGACTTCGATCATGCTTTCTTTCGTACCAACCCAAGAGAAGCACTTAGCATGGATCCACAGCAGCGAATATTGCTCGAGCTTGCCTATGAAGCAATGGAATCCAGCGGTTATCTGCGGACACACAAGAGGGAGGATAATGATCCAATCGGATGTTTTATTGGCGCAAGCTTTGTCGAGTATTTGGACAATACCAGCGCGAGCGCGCCGACAGCATATACATCAACAGGCACAATTCGAGCATTTCTATGCGGCAAAATTAGTTACTATTTTGGCTGGAGTGGTCCTTCCGAAGTGATCGACACGGCCTGTTCTTCTTCGCTCGTTGCCATACATCGGGCTGTTAGAGCCGTACAGACAGGGGAATGTCCTATAGCACTCACCGGTGGGATCAACATTATGACAGGCATTAACAATTATCTAGATCTTGCAAAGGCTGGATTCCTCAGTCCTACTGGCCAGTGCAAACCCTTTTGTGGGGCCGCTGACGGATATTGTAGGGCCGAAGGAGCAGGATTAGTGGTCTTAAAACTGCTTACAGAGGCTGTTGCAGATGGAGATCATGTTCTTGGTGTTATCCCAGGTGCAGCAACCAATCAAGGAGGCTTATCGGCTGCACTCACAATTCCATCTTCACCTGCGCAGATTAAATTATATCAGAACATCCTTGACAAGGCAGATATGAAAGCAGATCAAGTTTCCTACGTGGAAGCACATGGAACTGGAACTCAAGCAGGCGACCCTCTTGAAGTCGCAAGTATCCGCGAAGTCTTTGGTGGAGCAGATAGGACAAACCTTCTATATTTGGGGTCGATAAAAGGCAACATTGGCCATTGCGAGACTGGAGCCGGCGTGGCTGGACTGGTTAAAATATTAGCAATGATCAACAAAGGAACAATACCGCCTCTAGCAAGCCACAAGAGTCTCAACCCAAAAATCCCCGCCCTAGATCCGGACAAAATGGCCATTACCACAGAAGCAATAGCATGGGATGCACCGCTTCGCGCGGCATGCGTCAATAGCTACGGTGCAGCTGGTAGTAACGCCGCAGTGCTATTATGTGAGGGACCGCGGCAATATGTGGAGGCTCCGCAAGACTCTATACATAAGAGTCCAAAATATCCAATAATCATAAGTGCAGCAACAAAAGAAAGCCTGTTGAAATACGCGCTATCACTCAAAAGCTACCTCGGCAAAATCTCCCCAAAGCCTAGCCTCGGTGATCTCGCTTTTACTTTGAGCGAACGTAGAAAGCACCACAAGGTCCGTTGGATTACCACCGAAACGAACACAGATCATTTCATCGAATCTCTGAAATCGGATGTCGAAACTTGCTTCGAAGTTCCCCAAAAGCCCAAGAATATGGTACTGCTCTTTGGTGGCCAGTCGAAACGCACTGTGGGGCTGAGTAAGGATTTGTATCAATCACATCCCAGACTTCGTGCCTATATCGATAAGTGTAACGACGTTCTCACTAAACTTGAATTTTCAGCTATCCTTCCAGCCATGTTTCAGTCAGAATCAATAACAGACATAGTCGCACTTCAGTGTGGGACCTTTGCAATGCAATATGCATGCGCGATGTCTTGGATTGATGCAGGGCTTCAAGTGGATGCAGTAGCAGGCCATAGTTTTGGTGAACTTACTGCAATGGTAGTCGCAGGGGTCCTCACTTTGAAAGATGGGCTGAAGCTCATCGCAACTCGAGCTTCCTTGATGCAAGAGAATTGGGGCCCGGAAAGGGGTACAATGCTTGCAATACATGCCAGCCAAGATGTCATCCAAGATGTTATCAGAAGTGTCAGATCTGGGCTTCAAGAACTGGAGGTTGCTTGCTATAATTCACCAAATAGTCATGTTGTTGTTGGTGATTCCGTCTCGGTTAGTCAAGCCGAAGATATTTTGAGAGAAGAGTCTCGATTTAGTGGCATCAAATCAACAAGGATTGACGTGAGCCACGGGTTCCACTCAAAGTTCACCGAGCCCCTCCTCAAAGACCTCGACGACCTGGCGAAAACTCTAACATTTAACGAACCAAAAATTCAACTTGAAAGTTGCACCCTGCAGCCGCTAGAGAAGATAACATCTGAGCGTCTCTCACAGCACACACGAGATCCAGTCTATTTCGCGGCTGCCTTGAAAAGAATTGAGAGCCGTTTAGGACCAAGTATATTTTTGGAGGCTGGAATGGACACTCCGGTAATACCAATGGCCAAACGAGCTGTCCAAGAGCCCGACAATCATTGTTTCCAGGATATGAAGCTCACAAAATCGTCAGACCCACTAGCTGTGCTCTCGAACGTTACGACGAATTTATGGCGTGAAGGTATATCGGCGTCATTCTGGAATTTCTTGTCCCCGCAAGAAGCTGGCTATAAACAGATTTGGCTTCCACCATATCAATTCCAGCGTACACCACATTGGTTACCAAACGTGGACAGAGTTGTTGAAGCACAAGAGAACATGCCTGTACCTAGCGTATCGCAAGCTGGGCCATCACTAGTTAAGGAACTCAAGAGATTGGTAACACCCAAGAATGCATCGATGGAGGAGTTTCACATACACATCAACACGGAACGATTTATGAAGATTGTTTCGGGCCATGCAGTCAGAAAACAACCCCTCTGTCCCGCATCGATGTACATGGAATGTGCAGCTATGGCAATCCAAATTGCAGGTGGAGATGTCGAAAGCAAAGCGATGTTCTTCGATGGGCTCTCTTTCCAAGCACCTCTTGGTGTTGATTTAAGTCGGGATGTTTCGCTGGTACTAGAAGAGTCCACGGAACCTCAGTCGTGGAATTTCGTTGTCAGAAGTTCACTCAAGACGGATCCGAAGTCGAGAATGACTATACACGCAAAAGGAAAGATTGGTTTGACAAGTCAACCACAACTCCAAACATATCAGAGACTCATCTCAGATCGTGTGACGAAATTAGACAGCAAGGCAACTGCTGAGAAACTATTACTGAAGCGAGCATATGGGCTCTTTTCGACTGTCGTCCATTATGCGGATTTTCTTCATGCTATTGCAAGCATTACCATGGATGGAACTGAAGCCCTTGCAGAGATAGAGTTGCCACCATTTCCCGTGGATGTCCAAGAAAGTTCAATCAGTCACATCTGCGACACCATCGCTCTAGATGCTTTCATTCAAGTTGTAGGGTTATTGATCAACAGCAGTGAGAATTGTTCCCCAGATGAAGTCTTTGTTGCCACGGGAGTCGAAAGTACCACAATGTCAGCTGCGGCATGTAACTTCGAAAACTGCAAATCTTGGAAAGTATATGCCATGTTCACATTGACCAGCGAAACTCAAGCTACAGGCGATATCTATGTATTCACCACGGATGGCAAGTTAGTCATGACAAGCACTGGAGTTGGATTTACCAAGCTCTTGATTACCAAACTTGAAAAATTGCTTGCGGCAGCCAATCCGAAACCCACCCAGGATACTCTGCCAGAGCGAAGGGCCATGCCAACAATTACTCCAATTACAACACCGAGCTCAGCGACCGAGGAAGATTCGAGAAGTAGTAGTGACGAGTCTGATGACGAGGGACCCGCAACGCCTGTAGATGCCAGCGATGCCAACAACTTGAAAAATCTAATTGCATCTTATACGGGACTTTCGGGCACCGAAATTGTCGATGACGCAAATATCGCCGATCTCGGGGTGGACTCCTTAGCAGCCGTTGAACTCGCAGAAGAATTGCAGTCACAATTCGGGAAAGAAATTGCTGCCGAAGATCTCATGTTGAGCAACTACGCAAGCCTCTCGAGGCTTTTCGTTGTGGCACCACCGGCTTCAAAAAAGACCAAGTCAACCAAGCGCAAAACAGGAGTGCCTATGCCCGTCGAAACAGCATCGCACTCGAACGAAAGGGGTGATTTGGAAAAGCAACAAAAGGTCTTGAAAATGATCTCAGAAAGTTGCGGTGCACCTGTAAATGAAATACAGAATACAGCGACTCTCCAAGATCTTGGAGTTGATTCTCTTTCTGCTGTAGAGCTGAAAAGTGAGCTTGAAGATGCTTTCTCGATCGAAATCGGCGATGATGATCTTAGCCTAGAATCTACGGTCAAAGAAGTCATGAAATATCTTGGAATTGGGACTTCTCCGCCCAAACAAACGCTTCTTCCTACAATTCCAGATTCAAACAACCATAGAACCACTACAGTGGAAAGTGTAGCCTCTGACATCACTCTAGCAAATCCTATGGAAGTGATTGATGAATGCCAAGAATCCTTCGAACCAGCAGCCAAAAAGTTAGGCTTTGTCAATTACTGGTCGGAAGTTGGCCTTAAACAAGACGAGTTGTGCGTGGCGTACATCGCAGAGGCGTTCCAAACACTTCATGTAGATCTTTGGGAACTTGAAGGTGGACAAGTTCTCCCCCAGATTGATTATCTTCCTAGGCACAAGAAGGTGATGGGAAGGTATATGGCAATTCTCGAAAAAGCCGGAATAATTGAGAGAAGTGGGAGAGAATTCGTTCGTACTTCAAAAAGTATTTCTAAGAATCGTTCGAATGATCTTCTTCAAGCGATGCTCAGAGAATACCCGGCATATGTTGCTGAGTCGAAATTAATGGAATTGACGGGTCCGAAATTGGCAGATTGCTTGATTGGAAAAGCTGACCCTGTTGCGTTAATGTTCACAGGCGCGAGTGCTAAAAAGGTTATGGGAGATTACTATACTAGATCCCCGATGCTTGGAACTCTGACGGAGCAACTCGTTGACTTTATGCGACGAATCGCAATCAAGACAACCGGCAACGGTCCGATCAAAATACTTGAGGTTGGTGCTGGTTTTGGCGGTACCACAACACGTCTTGCGGAGGTTCTTCATGAGACTGGGCGACCAATTGAATATACCTTTACAGACATAGCTCCAACACTCGTCAAACAGGCATCATCAAACTTCGCCAAGTACGGTTGGATGAAATTCCGGGCATTCAACCTAGAAAGAAATGTTCCTGAGGATATGAAAGGGCAATATGATGTTGTGATAGGCACAAACTGCGTTCATGCTACCAAGAATAAAACCATAACAACAGGCCATCTGCGAGAGGTCCTCAAAGATGACGGTTTCGTCATCTTATCTGAAGTCACAGAACTGGTTGATTGGTACGACATCGTGTATGGATTGCTGGATGGCTGGTGGCTGGCCGATGATGCTGATTACCCACTTCAACAACCAGAAGTCTGGATGGAGTGGTTTAAGAACGCTGGATACGCATCTGCATCATACACGCAGGGCTCTACACCAGACTCGAACACGCAGCGTCTACTTGTTGCTTCTAAGAAGGAACTGAAGACGCCAAATAGAGCAAACCAGACCAGCAGGCAACCAGGGAGCGGTCGAGCGATTGAGACTGTTGTGTATAAGGTGGT
>JWJB01010432.1:0-13228 GCA_000812895.1 Rutstroemia sydowiana
ATACTAGGTAGTGAATATGAACAAATATTTATTATTATTTGTATATATATGTTAAAAAAAGGTTTTTTATTTATGTATTTTGTTTTTGATATATGAGTAAAGTACGGAATACATTACGGTTAGACAAGTCACCAACTGGTACAATACCCATATATAGAATATATATTATTTGTCTCAAAGTTACCTACGGAATATTCTATGGAATTTTGATCAATTACTGGTATTGGTATGGCACCTTCATTCGGTAAAACCCCATGGCACGGCAAATTTGCCTAGTAGGTAGATACCCATAGAATAATAATACTCATGATTACCTGGTAATTTGGCTGGATCGGCCGGCTATTAAAAATTGTTTGATATTGCAATATCAAATTAGCTTCTACAGTACCTTCAGCCTTCACCAGCTTGGTAGGGTAGTGCTTGAAGATCTTACCTATCTTACTTACCTAAGAACTAATGACCTACAAGTACGTACTCAAGTAGCGAAGGGACAAAGTAACGTCATTCAAATCATTCACTAGAACTACCTAAAAGCAGGGCTTGATTTGTTATTATTGTAGTACTGGCGTTCTATACAATCTACAACATTTTATAATTCAGGCCCCAGGGCCCTTTAACTTGCTTTCTATTCACCATACCTACTATCCAAGTAATAAACATTTTAATTATTTAATAAATTCACACCCTGATGAATGATGGAATCAATGATTAAATATTGAAGCATAGTAACTTTAAGCTGTTGGTAGGTGTAGGTTTATATATACCCCACAATGGCACCCCAGAATTATCTAAATTCACACCTAATGGATAAATACTAGTAATAGATTTATACTACTGTACAGTACTAGTTCTATCTACTAATGTCTCTTACAGTTTAGTATAAAGCTTCTGGACCCCTCCAGACAACCCGACCATTCCACAAAGTTACAAAGATATAAAAACACAAACACATAAACTTACGAAAACAAAACAAACAAATACTACTTATACACTCATAATGTCTACACCTAGTGATCTTGAGCAACTCATTGACATGGGATTTCCCCGTGAACGAGCCGAATTAGCAATCAAGAAAACGGGCGGTAGTATGCATTCCCCTCCCTCTCTCCTAACAATTTTGAAGAACCCCGCACTCTAACATAATTATTACAGTCAACGGAGCTCTACAATGGTTAGAAGATGTCCAGGATAAATCTATGGAAGAAATCACCACTGCTGCAACCACTACATCTACTTCCGACGAAACAAATCCCGATATCGAACCTGTGCCATTGAAAGATGGGGAGGAACCAAAATCAATGGTGTGCACAGATTGTGGAAAGAGGCTCCGATCAATGGATCAAGTGCAGGCTCATGCCGAGAGAACGTAGGTTTACAACAAGTTACTCTAGCCTTGTACAATTACTATACTAATATTATAATGCGACTAGTGAACATACGAACTTCGAACAGTCCACAACGGAATATGTTCCTCTAACCCCAGAAGAAGCAAAAGCCAAACTAGAAGAGCTCAGGGTCAAAGCCGCAGAGAGGAAGGCGAAGCAGGCTGTCATAGATAAGGAGGAAGCCAAGAGAAATGAGGTTCGTTTGTGCTCACCCATTACGTGAAGTTCTAGTCATCCCAAACTTCCTTATCTACCTACACTCAAAAAATTTCAACTTATTGTTCTCTTCATCTCTAGAAAATCCGCCAGAAATCCACAAAGGAGATTTCCGATGCGAAAGAGAAACTCGCCCGCGACCAACAAATCAAGGAAGCGCAAGCCAAACGTGCCGAAAAAGCCTCCGATCTCCTAGCCAAGAAACGCATCCAAGAGAAGATTGCCGAGGATAAGGAAGCACGAAGACTGAAATCCGAGCGCGAAAAGGCACTCCGCGAAGGTCGAGCCCCCCCTCTCGCTGCTGAAGCAGCTCCAGTTCCGACTCCTGCTGTTTCTACGGGAGAGAAAAAAGTCCACACCGAGGCGCGGTTAAGATTGCAAACCGGGAGCGGTGTGTTGATGAAGACATATCCGATGGATACTACACTTTTCGAGGTAGCTCAACAGTTGAGCGGGGAACTGGGCGAAGTGACCAGTTTCACAATGACGTACCCCAAAAAGACGTTCGAAGGACCTGTTGATTTTGGGAAGACATTGAAGGAAGCGGGATTGGTGCCCAGTGCGGTCTTGATTGTGAAATAGACTTATCGAAGGGGGGCAAGCGACTGGTGCGACGAAAGCTGATGATGAGGAATTCGTTTGATGAGCTCAAGAATAAAGCATGGAATTTTAACATGGGTGCATAGCAGGTGTTGGGTATGGGCAAGGCGGGCAATCATACGGTACCATCGCGAAGATATTTAGGAAACTGCATGTTTCCCCGACGAATTTATGAGCTAGTGAAGGGCATGGTTGACACATATAGCATTCTTACAACGTGCAAAAGTAGAGTCTCACCGGTATACTAAATACCACAAAAGTAAATTATATTTAATTTTACAGCGTATTTGCATCACCTTGAAATTGTGACGGAGGAAAACGGGGTATCATAGACTACTGCGAGTACAAGCGAAAGTGGTATTTCATTCGTTAAGGAAGTCCAACATAAGATCTTCATAGTCTGTCAGGTCATGATCAACAGCCAAAAAGGAAAAAAAGCTAATAAAACGAGGCGCCCTTGCCAATATATCATCCCACACAAGCAAAGAAAGGATCCAGTCTTCACTTCAGCCCAGAAAAAGCACCATCCATACCCAGCACCTATCTGTAGACCGTAAACTACTATCCCAAACGCCATCCACCATGACAATCATAATCACAATGACATGAAACTTTTGTTTTGTACCAACTGCCTAACCGCTCAATCTCTGTCTCTTGGCATCCTGTCCCACACTCACATCCTCGGCAACAGGCGCATTCGTAGGCATATTATTCAACGGCGTCCTATTCGTATGTCCTGCGTGAACATCACCAATCGGTCTCTTTATGCTCGGCGCCCTAAAAGCGCTCACTCTACCAGCTGGGCTAGAGAACCCCCCACCAGGAGCACCAATCTTCCTTGCTCCATCCAATTGCGGATTGACGATATTTCCGGGTCGGCCTATAGCAGGCGCCTGATTCGGGTTGATAGTCACAGGTTTTAGATTATCACGGGCAAGAGGTTTGGAGGATCTTTGATCGACGCCAGGTGTTCGACGGATGGAGGGAGACTCGGCATTGGGGTTGAATGCGGGGAGGTTGAGATTGGCTAGGGATGGCGGTTGCTGGCCTTCCGGGATTGACTCGGTAGGGAGGAGAGCTGCGGCCCGAGCAGAGAAGAATCCAGCTCCTGCAGGGGGCATTTCGTCAGTTGCGTCAAGGGGAAGATCGGGAGAATGGGGGCGATTGGGCTGATTAAGGACACGGCCGGGAACGGAGGTGATTAAATTGACGGGCCGGTTTGGTTGGTTTAATGGTTGCTGTGGGCGAGCATTCAGATTCGCACTACTAGTGGATCTTGCAAGACTTGCATTTGGGGTTCTGGGCTGTGGAGCAGGGGGGTTATTGCGGGGTGCTGGTACTCCTGCTTCTGGTGGTCTATTTGGCTGGTGCAGCGGCTGTGCACGTACTATAGGTGGTACCGGGGCGCCTTGAGGTTTGTTTTGGTTGGGTGCCGGACCATTCGCTGGTTGTCCAGGGTTGCTGTTCCGCGCATTGTTGAAATGGTGAGAAGCTTGCGGTGGTGGTGGTGGTGCAGGAAGGACCACTTCATCGGGGTGGGCATCAGAATCTTCGACATTGAAATCCGCATCATCAAAGTCTATAGGATGTCAGCATTTAAACTTATCATGCTAGCTGATATGCTTACCCCCGAACTCATCGTCCATAGTCTCATCAGTTGCTAGATAGGTGTCAGTTGCAATTCTGTAGTCATATTACACAAAACATACCGACGCTCGGTGGTCCCATAGTCGGAGTCTTCTCTGGAACCTTGGCTACCTCTAGTTCCTTCTTCTGCACTTCAGGCTGAGCATGGGTCGAATGCCTGTGCAAATTGTTGACATCCCATTTGACCGGTGGCACCTTAACCTTCGTGATCTTTGTCAAATAATCCTTGTCATACAAGCAATTCCCTAATACATTGCCAAAATTTCTCAATGCCCTCTTGAGAGCATCTGTCGTGCCCTCCTTTTTCGCTTTCTCGAAAGCTGCCGCCTTTCCTTTGCAATTCTCAATGTGCCCATAACCGACATCTTCATGAAATGTACCGTCCCTCAACGTAACTCTGACAATGACCGATAGACCCAAATTAACTCTAAAGGTCGTGGCATTTTCATCCACAAAATCCACTTGTGTATCGATAATCTGACTCGACCAGCCATTGAAACCAAAGATTTCGTTGGCAAGCTGGATGCATTTTTCAGCAGTAATATAATGGACCTTATGTCCCGAAGGACCGGCTCTAGAGGATATGTATTCGGGACCTAATTGCTTCTGAAGTCGACTTTGTAACGTGGCGATTTCTTGTGCGGTGTATTCGGATATGCGCGGTTTGACTTCCTCAAATGGATTTGCGATTACACGTCCATTGTGTTGATCGCCTGGACTAGAAGTAATTAATTCAGTGCCATCCTCTGTAGCAAGGTCAAAAGACTTACGCGGGCATTTTGAAAGCTCAGCAAATTAATAAGTGTAGAACTTCATATGTGATTGATACTGAGTTAGTAATGTTGTCGTGTCGCAATCTGAAGTGGCGTTTTTGTATATCCTCTACGGTACTAAAAGGTTATTCCCTCGCGTCATTAATTCCGAAAAATCGCGCTAAGCTCACGGAATCACGTGTTTTACTATTTAGGGTTAGGCATGACAATCATGTAATTCACAACAATGAGCGATTTATATAAGATTAATGATTTATTTCTTTGCATCTAAATGCCTTGATGTGTGTAATTCTGAGTTCAAATACATTGGTAATGCTCGCTATGATCACAGATGAGAAACAAACCATACGCCAGAAGAATTATTGCCACCTCCAAAGTATGCCCCGAAGCAGATAAACGAAAGAACCCCTTGCAATACCATGAACTCCAAAAGCATGACCACGCCATAACAAAGGAAAAGGGGGAATCATCGTAAGTTCATGACTGTGGCCGTATGTCGAGTACCGTCTTTAAACAGAGCGCCGATGTGGTGAAAATTGCCTTCTAATGCTGCCTCCCAAGACCGATCGGCATAGTCTTCTATAATCTCACCAACCCATATGTACGTATATTTCTGGTCCCATGATGACCAGATCTCCATGGGCACCGTCATCATAATCTACCACCCGACAGGGACGGTTTGGCTAGCACCATATCTTCCCGACAATAGTTGGTTCCGAATGGAGTCCTGATCGCTAGGTCCTCCGCTAGAATTTCCACCCATCCAACCGAGATTTGATCCAAGAGCATTCACTGCGTTTTGCATCTTGCCTCCACTCTGCTCGTTGTGCCTAGCAAGTCTCTGGTCCCATCCACCTGAATGTAGTTGAAATCCACCACCACGTTTGGAAGCTTCGCTAATAACCAAAGCCCATGCCCTCGAGATCTCATCGTAAGCATTATCTTTGTGGTGCTTGTGTGACTGGCTGTCCCAGTTAGGAAGTGCGTGAACGATTTTAGTTGCGCTATCGAGAAAGTCGAGAGATGTGGTGGTCTGGTGTTCATTTGGTGGAAGGTAATGAGGTGTGTAGTCCACCAGTGCATCGATCAGATCAGTCAAATGCTGCTTGACTCGGTTATATGCGTAGTCCGAACCAGGGTTTCCACCATAAGGAAAGGCCTCTTGAAGTCTGGCTTGATACTGGGTAAGAATCTCGAGGGTGGCCGATACCGAAGGCCTTGGTGCTGAATTGACAACTTCCGAACCAATATCTGGATGTCTCTCGCATATTGTTTGAAGAACCGATCTCAGCGACTGAGCATCTAAGGTTTCGAGGAGACGAGGGAGACTGAGAGGGCGACCGGTGATTTCGTTCGCTCTAACTTTCTTGGCCGGTCGGGCAATATACCGAGTAGCCATAGCGGGGGAATTTTGTGGCGAGATCGACATGCTATCATCGTGGCCATCGTCTTCAGCCTTTCTTTTGCGGGTCGTCATCTTGGAGTTCAAAGTCGAGTTTGTGTGCGAGGGAGAGACTAACAGCCAGTTGTTAATATTGATGTTGAACAATGAAAGGGATGGCGGATCCTTACTTGGATTATGGATTGGATTTCGATGAGGTGAAGGAAAGAACGAAGAAACTTGCGTTGGCAGCAGTACATTCATTTTCGCAAAGGAAAGTCAAATGAAATTCAGGCCCCAGCTTTACGAAAAATTGGGTTGCTGGTTGTCTTGAATAATGTCGTAGATTTGTTTTTGATATTTCTTTCTTGAAGATGCAAGAATACGGACGGAATGAGGTTCGTTGTTGATTCGGGTAATCAATAATAAAAGGCGAAAGGCGCTAGATTTAGTAGAACGCTAAACAAACAAAAAAGTTAAAACCCTTTCTAGAGCATCCACTCAAATTCTCATCCACTTTCACCCTCAAAATGCATCACAATAATATAAATGGGTAATAAAAATATAAAAGTGGATGAATTAAATGAATTTTGAATTTATACTGTACTAAAATACTGTCACAAAGAAGAAGAAGAAAATGGTAAAATGATGATGAACAATAAAAAATTAATTATTTGAGTAAGGCACCTTTTTATTGTAAAGTACTTTTAAAATAAAATATATATTTTTTAAATTTATGAATAATAAATATATACATGGACTGCTGTAGAATAAAAGATTTATTACGGTAGTTTACTAGTATCCTATCCTATCCTATCCTATCCTACCCTGCCCAACCCTACCTACAGTACTGCATCATCACAGTACATATAGCGAGTAATGCTTTATTGGGTAGTACAAAGTACTGCATTACCTACTACAACACCACCAGACTAGGTATTATATGTAGAGAGAGCTAGGGTATTATGTAAGTATCCTATCCTATTCCAAACTAGATATAGTTAAAACCTTACTTATGAAAATCAATCTCATGAAATCGTCATAAGGACTTGATTTCCTTTTTTTTTCTTTTTTCTCCTCTTTCCCTTAAAATCCCTTGAATAATCCCTTCCCTTTTTCCCTTCCTTCCTTCCAACCCTATGAGAAGCCCACTCTCGGGCCACTCTAGTGACTCTACTTAACATTCCACTACTTATTGCTGTACTGCTATAGACTTATAGTCCACCTTTCAGTCGTAAAGATTCAGCCAATTCCACTTCCAATTCCAATTTCAAATCCACATTATTAACCCTACCATAAGTTCATAACCATATCTATCCACTCTTTCCCTAGGTAACGCAAGGCAAGGCAACTTTCCAAATAAAAAATCTACTTGTAAATCATATCCCTTTTTTTTACCCTGTAGTACATACAGTACTTGTACCGAGTACAATACAAAGTACAAGTACCCATACCCCGTACCTTTCCCAAATCACTCATCGACACGTGCTACATAGCCCAATAACCCCACAAATATCTCATCGGCTGCAAGCAAGCAAGCAATTAGAAACTCCCAAGTATAAAGATCCTAACCATTATACGGAAAAGGTACTGACTATACTATGGATGAATTTGCCGGAGTAATTCCTTTATCAAATAATCTTCACAGTACAGTACATACCAGTATGATTTATTCTCTAAAAGTGTTGCATTTGTAGCGTCAAGTACGAATCACAAAGGTAAAAATTACGAATCTTGATTATACATGCACTTTTACTTTTCTATGACATTCTACCAGTCTCATTATCCTTCAAGAATTTTCTTTCTTTAATACACGTGGAGATAAATACCTGGGTACCTTGCATAAACACAGCAAGTAAGGAAGTACTTTGTACATTTTACGGTATTGAGATAATGATACCAGTAGAAGTATTCCATTTTACATTGTACTTCAAGAACCCCCACGATCCAATAAACATTCATTTATGTAGAAGTGGCATTTGTCCAGTAACCACAGGCACTTCATATAATTCATTCTTTCACCGTTTACACATTTGCCAGTAATTCTATGGAGAGATACGGTGTTGGATGTGAATTAATCAACTTTACTATTAAACCAATGTACCAGCATGTCATATTGAGTAGAGATATCACGTAACAGGCTTACGATAGAGAGATATTGGACATATTTTTATTCGCTATTGAATAGTCTAATATGCCAACCCTTTTATTTGGCCACTTTATGCGCGCTACCTTGGAAGATCGATCATACAGTTCACCAAAGATACCACTACTGACCTAGGTATATTGAAGCTTCATGAACGTCCATGCATCGCGACAAATCGGCCTCTAGAAATCCATCAAATATGCAAGCATACAACTTTTCCTACCACAAAGAACTTGTCATCCCTATTGACTTCGTTGAAAATGTTGATTTGCACGGGATGCCAAACTCCTGTTGAGTCTAGCCTGGAGGCTCTCTTGATCGCCTAGGCTGTTCTCACGCTTACCGGGTGATGGACGAGTCGGAGTGAACATTGGTGCAGCTGGTTTTAAACCCTCTTCTCCCTCCGAATCAGACCATGGCTGATGCAACATATTAGGTCTTGGGGGGAACGAAACATGTCCTGCTGATCTCGGAAAGGATGAGGCTCCTGGAGCTGGGAGGGCAAATTGACCATAAGGAGATGAGGTAACAACTGGTCTAACAGAACCAGTGAACTCCATCTGCTGTCCAGTTTGTGGATCAGTGATCAGAAAAGTCTGTTGCCCTGGGGCGTAACTATGCACATCTCCTGGACTCTGTACTGCTGGTAGAAAAGGTTGTGGCCAAGCGGCAGAATTCCTGTGCTCATTGTAAACATGGCCTGGCTGTTTCACTGGACTTGACGCATGGAAAACATTGCTTGGGGTGTCTATGAACGCACTATTCTTTTCGCGTTGCGCTTTTGGCACCGTCTGAGTCCTCGGCTTGAACTCCGGGATGTCGTTTCCAGCCCACTTTGAAGTCGCCAGACCTTGACCACGCTTCTTTTCGAGAATCTCGTCAATGGTTGGTCCAACCTTTGTCGTGACTGGTGGAACTGGAGCAACTGCCGGACTGACCTTATCAGCTTTCAGATCGAGTTCTTGGAGGCGCTTAGCAAGATCAACATCCGAATTCGTTGGGCGATGCGCACTACTAAATGGTGGTTGCGTTGGGAAGGTTATCTCCGTTGACTTTGTGGCCTTGGTCTTCTCCGTCACTCCGCTGCTCTCGCTAATTTCTAAAGTAATCTTCTGATCGATAGCCTTTTCCTTTTTAACCGTGGCTACAACGCTAGCTATAGTCTCGGAGCCGGTAATAATATCCTCCGGCTTTGGCATATTGTTGTTAGAAGACATATGCTGAGAATTACCATTGGCAACGTCCAAATCCTGTACGCAGGAATTTTCTCCAAATTTGGCCAGAGATGCCTGACAAGATCCCCCTTCGATACTTGGGACAGCCTCATATTGTGCAGCCTTGGGAAGGTTTGTACTGACAGCTCGTTTTTCGACGGGCTTTTTAGAGGTGAGCAGTGCATGCCACAAATCAGCATTATGCTGTTGAGTTGAACCTTTTCCATTAGGCTTGGCATCGTTGATAACACTTTGGCGTGATCGAGGCTGGAAACCGGACGCAGCACGCAAAACGGCAGCTTGGTTGACCACTTCCTTTGTGGCATGCCTGGCTGTATCAACTTCATGATTAACGGGCATCTTTGATGAAAAATCGTCACCATCCTGCTCCTCAACCTTAATTTCCTTAAGATCAAAGTCTGTCGTAGGAACTGCTTTGGATTTATGGCTGGCCTCAGAAGAGCTAGTCTGTGTACGATTCTTGGTAGACCAGTTGAGGTGATTTGAATCCATCGTAGGCTTTTCATCATGTCCAGACATCGAGGTTGGTGTAATGATCACCTCTTCTTTTACGTCGCAGCCTGTTGTCTCGCCAACTTTTGCCTGTGGTGCCTCATACTCGGTGCTACCCATGTTAAACTTTGACTTCCACTCTGCTGGGGTCAATTTCGGAATGGTAGCAGGAGGAATGATAGCTGGCTTAGCCACCGGTTTCACCTTATTAGGCTGTGCATAGCGAGGCATTCGCTCTGTGTCGGGCAGGAGCTTTTGCGAGATAAACTCTGCACTAGGCCGAATAGTGAGGAGCTGATCTGGCGAGTAAGTAATACGAGAAGACGCTTGATATGGAGCTTGTTGGTCATTTTCATGCTTGATAACAGCCTCTGTCGTTGACGCATCATTGTGAACAGTTCCAGTGCTACCGACTGCCCCGTCTATGGTTTTGGAAGCATCATCTTCGAGTTCAATGTTAGCAGGCTCAGTTGGCTTGGCCTCGGTTGACATATCTTCGTCCTTATTGGCATTTTGAGCCATGTCGAGAATCTTCTTTGAAGTATTCGTAATGTAGGTGTCGATGAAATCCCGAGGAAGCTTCGAGAATGTTTTGGACTCCTTGAGAAAGTCTGCCACAAGCTCTTCGGTGATAGTCAACATCGGCTTTGCAAACCGAGAGGATGAGAGGCCACCACAGAAGACTTTCTTAGAACGCTCCATGAAGTCCGTATCATTTTCAAGATTAGTGCCTTTGACAAGTTGCTGCACATGGTCGATAAATGAACCTCCGTAATTATTGTTCAAAACGCGAAGTGTTCCGGGAACGATATCTTCATCAGCTAAGCTCATTAGATCTGCCAGCGCTGCAGATTCTGGAATCTGGATTTCTTCATCTTCCTCATCTCCATTGAGTGAAACAAGCACTTCTTGGCCGTCGATGCTCGCAAGGTCCGCATATGTGTCGCTGCTGATTCTGTTCATTCTATATGAAACGAGTGTTACTGGCGCCAGTGAGCCTGTACCAATGGACGGAACAGATGCAGGCCTTGATGGAGCAGAAGCAGTCGAGGTAGAAATCTGCTGCTCGCGAGATTGAGATAGAGCAGTGGCAATCGACTTAGTATCTTGCTGCTCGCTAGATTGAGATGCATTATTGAGACGCCTAATCTTTGCGAGTCTAAAAGTGTGGTGATTCACAAACTTCTGTGCTGGCATCGGCAATTGAAACCTAATTGTCCAGGTGGCTGGTTGATTAGATTTGGGATCTGCTCTGTAGGTGACGTAACTACTAGTACCATCTTGCGAAAGCTTGGCAGCTTCTGAAAGCTCATCGTCGACGACCTTGACGTCTTCAACACAAAGTTCGATGTGCAGATGAGAATCCTCGTCATATTTGACCAGCGCAGCAGTTCCTGAGCGAGGTAAGTTCTTGTTCTTACTGATCTTGACAGTTCGTTCATCAACAACCACACGGTTTTCTGCTGCCCTAACATTGACTGGGGCGCTGGTCACCTCTGCAGATTTCACAACCACAGCTGCAGTAGTTGGCGGTGATGCCCATCGAGAAGCTTGAAGGCCACCATTGGTTTTCGTAGTCGTCGATGTCGAGACAGTCGAAGCGGCTAGAGCACTTCCGGGTGACTTATCAGGGACAGCAGCATCCATACGAGTAACTGTAGGAGTAGGGCTCGCAGAGAGGTTTGTGGCGGCAAGAAATGTTTTTGCGCTCACGAGGTTGAACTTTGATCGTGCAGGACCTCTTGGTGCCGGAGCCACATCAAGATGTGAAGATCTGAGACCTTTTGATGCCGCCGGAGGTACCCTAGTAGAAACAACAGTGGGTTTATTCTTGTTCGCCTTGGTAATTGCAGCTTCGCGATGAAGGCGTGCAATTCCGGAATCAATGAATTGATTGGCTCGACGACTACGCCGACTATCATTGAAAGTCGTTTGCTGCTGTCCTGGGAATGATACATCACTGCTATTTGATACGTCAGCTTAATCTAATTTATATGGTACTCGGGATGTTCTTCTGGATGGCGTACCTATGATGGCCAAGATGAGGAGGATAATGACCGCCACGACCAGACATAGATGTGTGACCACCTCTGAAGGACGCTCCACCACGGCCACGAGGAGGTGGGCCATTAAAATGACCACCTCGTCCACGGCTCACTGGGCCACCACCCCGACGCAATCGGTATAGTTGTCCATCAGCAATAGAATCCAATTCATCTTCAGCAGGATTGACATCATCGAGCTCTTGAGCTAAGTCTTAATATTTATCGGTCAGTGTATGCCTTAGCAGTGCCGAAATGGTTTACTTACTATGCCAAGCTGCTACAGGATTGTCTGATCTGAGGCGTTGCTTAGGTACAGGTAAGACGGCGAGGGGAATGCCCGCGTTCCTATTACATATAGCGAGTAATGCTTTATTGGGTAGTACAAAGTACTGCATTACCTACTACAACACCACCAGACTAGGTATTATATGTAGAGAGAGCTAGGGTATTATGTAAGTATCCTATCCTATTCCAAACTAGATATAGTTAAAACCTTACTTATGAAAATCATGGCTCTTGTCTGCTCGGTCAACATGCTGTGACACACTCCAAGTTAGTAAATGATTCGCATCGAGAGACTTTGGTTTGCAAGGGCGTCATACACTCGAGGACTGATCCGAAAACTCCTTGTCTGCAGTAATCTCAACCGATTGAACTAAAAATTTGTCTTTGCACTTTGCATCAAGAGGAGGCTCCGCTTTCATCGCCTGCAGAAGAACTATCCTGTTGTCAGCGATAACCGTGTTTTATTCGTTTCGGCTAGACCATCGCATACCGGTGACATCTATGAATCTTCCTGGCTCCAATCTGCCCGAATTAGGTCGCACACAATATCTACCCATAAGTATTAGAAGGTTGATTCGAATTCTTTGGAAGTTGGTACAACGAACTGTTTCGGCGCAGTAGTCTTGACCTGTTGCAGATAATTCCTGTCAGTATAATTCCTAAATAGATCCAATCCGTCAAGATTCACATACCTTAAAAGCAACAGGAGTATGATTAGGATTCTTGATTCTCAAAGTTTGCGATACTTCACTGGTAAAAGGACCTGCCACATGTCAAAATCCAGAGTTCCAACGTCGTATAGATCGAACGTACGATGAAAACCAAGCTCAGGAGACTCGATTTCGACAGACATGATGGGCAAATTATTAATCTATGTACCAAAGTTTTTTTTTGAAAAAGTAATTAATTTGTAGGTATGAGTGAGGAAAAAGTTGTGGTGGAGTGAACGTTGACGTTGACGTTGACGTTGCTATAGTTATAAAGTTATGGGAATTATAGGAAAGGTTGATATGTAATCCTCTT
>JWJB01010433.1:0-32456 GCA_000812895.1 Rutstroemia sydowiana
CAATTTAAATTAAAAAAATATAAAAGTAAAAATTTAATCATAATTTTTTATATAGCAACTGCAATTTTAATATTAAACATTACAATATAATATAATAATACATTATCTATAATAATAACTAATTATACTACTAAATACACATTGCATAAAAATAAAATATTATTAATAATAAAATTTTTAAAAATTTAAACATCGCATATACCCAAAAAAATACATAATACAATAAAATTATTTAAAATATATACAAACAAAATAAATATTTTTTTTTTATTTTCTAATCATTTAAACATCTTTATTTCTATTCCTTTCTTGCTATAACCATATTTACAATTTTCATTATAATCATTACTACCTAATTTATTAATAATAATAATTTGATCTTATATAAATTCTTACATTTTATACATTCAATCCAATTTAAATTCCTCATTCCATTAAATAATTTCAATTTTAAAACACTTCTAAATAAAATCTACACACTTAAAAACATTACTAACAATCTGCTAACATACATTAACATCAAATACATCAAATAAAAAATCACATAACTTATTTTAATATATTCAAAACATTCAATTTATCACCATCAATATTACATTTTTTATTTTTTAATTAATAATAAAAACAAATCCCCCAAAACACTTTTTTAAGGGTTTTATTCTTTTTAATACATTGTAAATAACTGCAAATAGTGCAAAAAATAATTTTAAAATTTAAAACCAACATTTTACAATATTTAATATTTATAATCACAGTAAAATTTTTTAGCGCGTCTTCAATCCAGACAACATCATCAGGATCAAATCTAATAAATATTATAATTTTTAAATTTTTTATTAAATAAAAAGTATTAATTATGGTTTTAATTTACATTATTTATTATATTAATTACAAAT
Source organism: Rutstroemia sydowiana (assembly GCA_000812895.1). NCBI lineage: Eukaryota > Fungi > Ascomycota > Leotiomycetes > Helotiales > Rutstroemiaceae > Rutstroemia > Rutstroemia sydowiana. The sequence continues at coordinate 897 of JWJB01010433.1, forward strand.
CTAATTATAAAATTATTAATAATATAAAAATTACAGTATTATATATTCTAATAATATTAAATTAAATACACACAATTAAAAAATTTAGGTTTAAAAAACTAATTATTGGTACGGGGATATAAAATATAATTCTGCTTTGAAATTATGTATGCATTGCTGACGGGCTGCATTGACCGCTAACGGGCAACTCAAACATGCCCCAAAGTATCTCAATTATTCACTAAATTCTGATTACGAGAAATTTATTGCGGATTATGCCAAAGTCGATAGAAATAGTCAAGTGGATCTCCAAGCAACAGATAAGAGATGAGAATGTAAGGTAAGTACGCGGCGATTCAAGAAAACTAATTTTTAATCAAGAACAGGTACGCATTTCGATATAAGTGCCCAGGAGCATTTATTTTCGACAGAAATTATCTCCTTATCACACGATCTCGGACTATAAACATTGATAAAATTCTGGATCAAAATTGTTGCGGATATTGCTTCCTGGATTGTTTCCTTGTACTCGCTTTGCAAACGTGAACATAATTATGAATCCTTCATCCACCATCCTAACCCACTCAAGAAATTCTCAACCCTCGGGTCAAGGCATCTACGACTGTATGAGTCTCCAATATCAAGAACACCAGCAAATTAAACCTGAGACAATTCGTTATTAGAAAGGGAAACCGATAAATAGAGTGAAGTGATTAACATACAGCAGAATTACGGGGTTTGATACAATTCTGTTTTAATCCCAATAAACCAATTGAGCTCTTGTACGTAGCTTGACACATCATTTCTAGCGGGAGTGGCTTCACTAGTAAAACTTGCGTTCTTAGCAAGAGGTTGTAGTTGAACTCCGGCGAATCGATCTGCAATCCAATCCATCCATAGTCTTTGAGAGCCTGTAACAGCAGGGGTATGTGAGGTCCCTGGGAGGCGGACAAATTGAACATTAGATGTAGGAGAGAGATCAAGTGCAGCCGCAAGTTTATTCATGGTGTTTGTATTGTCGACCATTTGATCACTGTCGCCTTGGATTACAAGAAGAGGTCCAGCAATTTTCCGTCCACCGTTCGCAGTCAGATTGTCGTATTTCAAAAGCCATTCATTAGATGCCCAGTCTGGTTGTAGTAGTTTGCCAGCAAGCCTGAATAATATCGGTATGGTTGTAGAAGAGGCGCAATCAAGCGCGACGATTTTGTTGAACAGCGCTAGGCCTTCAGGCGTAAAGAATGTAGTGTAGTTGAATTCCGGATACAACGCCGCAATTGCGGGAGCCATGGTTGCAGCTATCAGGCTTCCGAAGGGCTCGGGGTTATCCAAAACACTCGTGGCTGGAGAGATGGCGACGGCACCAAGATACCCCGGAATGTTCGATATAGCATGTTTCTGGGCGACACCCCAGGCAGTGCCCCCTCCTTGACTATGTCCAAGCACAACGAACGACTCAGAAAGTTGAGGAAAGGCTTTTCTTGCAGCTTGAACAGAATAGACAACGTCGGTGGCTACACTAGAAGAGCCGAAAAAATCGTGGGCAATCGTCTGGTTATTTTGGTCTGTACCAACACCTAAACCAGCATAATCCGTGGCTACTACGACGTAACCCTGAAGAACCAATTGGTAGGGAGCAATAAAATGGTTCCAGAGATGTTTAAATTTGGATGGGGCAGTCGAGACTGTTGTTCCTGATGTGCCATGAGCCCAGGCAACAACTTGATTTTTGCCGTTTGCATCTAGACGAGCCATATAAGGCCACAAGATATAGCCAGAAACGGGTCGACTTTCTCCAGATAGATTTTCTGACATATAGATAAATCGCGATACCGCAGTATTAGGTGGAAGAGTATAGTTCTGTCCCAAGTTTGCATCTTCTTGCACTTTGATCGGTGTGCCCGGTTGGGCCGATGTCATGTTTATTCCAGACACCGAATAAAATGCCGCATCATCTTCAGCGCTATGTGCCCATAGAGAGCGTTCGTATTCAACGGCATCAGTGACATTTTGGGGAAAATCGGATAGAATTGATTCGGACATACTGTCCACCTTTGCAATAATGAAGGATAGAAATAGCGTGAACAAAAAAGATTGATGAAGGGAAGATGTATTTCATTTGGCGGGAAGAATTTTAAAAGGTTCGGGAAATGCAATAGTAATAAATTGTTACAATTGTTGAGTAATATGCATGTAGACAGATAATTATAGATTCATTGGTACCATTTACAAGAAGAATAGTATGATATTAGCTAAGATTCTAGAACCAGGTGAATATCTTCTACGTGCATATAAACAAATTAGATCGTATGATAACATGTTGAGGAGGCACAGCAAATTCTATGTTATTCTATGGAACAACAACTTTGGAAATGTTGGCTATATTGCTATGGTAATTAAAAGTATTGAAAACCTGATTTCTTTTAAATTTTAAATTTTTGTTTATTTATAAATCTAGAATCTGAATATATAAAAGGTACCAACTAGACTACGCTGATTCCAACTTTGTAAAGTATACTTAAATGTGACGATTAGTTATTGAATAAACATAATTAAGTACTTGCTAGGTAGTGAAGTTGAAAGTAGAGGTGCGGGGCTTTACTGTAGTCAAGAGGCGGGGTTATGGGGTAGAAAACCCGTAGGGTTAAAGCACGTATACTCAAGGTGATCTTGTATACCTACTAGATAACAATATTCCTTCACAAGTTCAAACCCCCGTAGGCCGCTTTTGGATACTACTTTCCTATCAGGGTGCTAGGTATGTGCAACGAGAATAAAGTAGTTACTAAGATCATATCTTACTCTTACTCTTATAAAGGATAGAATGAGAACAGCCACTTCCCTCTCTCCCCCAACCCTTTCAAAACTTATATATTTACCTTAAAAACCCCATCATGCCGTTGTGACAATCCATCACTCTCATCAACTTGGCTCCCGGCGTTACCGAGCTACATTTTCTTTCACTTGAGCCGTTCACGTGCGGTGTGCTTTCACGGGAAATCGAAGTGCGTTCTCCTAGTTTCTTACAGCCTTGTGGAACATTGAGATATTGCTTTAGTGTGTATATCTTCGGTCGTGAGATACTTTTCCCGTGCCTCCAAGTCATACATAGTATGCGCCTGAACATGAACACCAGGGTCCAGAAGGGAACGTTAGAATCATATACACCTAGGTGGGTGAGCCTAACATTCTCCCTGCGTTCTCTGGCAATTTAATGGCAGCTGCAAACCTTGGAACTTGACATCCTCGCTACATATAAACTCCCTTGCCAACATATTAAAGGTTCAGTTTTGCAGTAGTAGTAGTCTTCGCTTCTCAAAAGATCTCAAATCCCATGCCAATCAAAAGTCTAAAACCTAGCAAGATGCACTGGTAGTTTTCCTCTTGCCCGAGTCCTTTATACATTGATAACAAGCACATTTAATGGAAATGCAAATAAAAGAATATGAGTCGGCAAATCAGCGAATCCGAGGATGATGTTTCGAATATCATTACAATCCAGCTGGGGTGCCGTTCTTAAGGTAGTATAGGTCTCTCGGTATCGTAACCCTCTAGGTTGGACCAGAGCCAAGGCTCGTCAAGCATCTGTTTTGCTGTTTTTCTATCTTCGGGACGCCATTGCAGCATACCACGCATCATTTGCAAGAATTCTTCTTTGTTCTTGCCTTCGAGACGCATCTCGGATTTCTCCAAGCTCATGTCTTGCGGGATGGGCATTTCAGCTATCCATTTGCCTATTCTCCCCCCCAAAATCAGTATTTTGTTTCATACACATGGCTTCTCCTAGAACGCACCTTCTTTATCAAAAAATTCGGAACTCCGTACGCCCTTCTCGAGTAAATCTAACGGAGGAGGACCGAGCATCCCAATAACCTCTGCTAGATGCGCGCGAGTAGAATATCCTTTCCCGTCGGGATCATTGCCACGGAACATGTGCCTGCCTTCAAATAAATCCCATATCATAACACCTACATTCCAAATATCGACAGGATAACTCCAGGCGGCTTTAACCATGACTTCAGGTGCCTATTAACAAATTAGCATGGTCTCTCCGGAGTTGCATGCGCCGAGAGCGGTTGCGATATATTTTGATATATACGCTGTTGGATGAAGAAAAATGTGACTCCGCGATCATACTGACTCTGTAAATCTGCGGCCCCGCATTGTGATTTCTTTTTATATCACCTCGCACCGCTGAGCCGAAATCGCTCAGAATGGCGTTCCCGTAGATCTTTGGAATTCCCAGCTGTCTCGAGGCATAGATTGCTACGCCATTGACCACCTTTCGTGGGGAGGGATGTTCCATTTCTGTCGCAGTGAAAGCAGTAAGGATAGATTCATCTTCTATCTGGATAAGCATGTTGTCGGGTTTGATATCTGCAAAATTTATTTTAGTAATCAATTCGGTGAGAGTACCGCAGTAATTAGAATGTTATTTGCATTGCACGTTTCAAATGCCATAGAAGAGAGAGTGGGGCCTCTCGTACCTGTATGAACGAGTTTACACTCTCTATGCAGGTAGTCCAATGCCAGGAATAGCTGTTGGAGACCGCCCTTAAGAACTACCTCCGTGAAAACGCCACTTTGAATGCGATATTTAAGATCACTCCAACTTTCCCACATAGGTTTTTGTACAAGACAGGTGTGGTCGCCACCAGGGCGGGGCATTGTGAAAGTTCCCAATGCGGTTCTGATGTGGGAATAGCCAGGATGCGAATGATTGCCTTTGCTTAGTTGTTGATAGATGTTGAATTCCTCTAGCGGGTCTCCATCACGAATATAGATTTTGATAGCAACGTGCTCATGCGCTCTAATTTGTTAAATCTTCACATACCATTCTTTGCCATGTGGTAAGCTTACTGGAGATCACGAGCTAGCCAAACGGTAGATGACACACCATACCCAAGCTTTCCAAGGACCTGGTATTTTGACGCAAAAACATCTCCAGTATTAACGGGATAGTATAAACCTAACTTGAAGCCCTCAAATTGTTCTTCTTCGAAGGTTTGTGCGTCGCTGATTAAATCAAATCCGGTGGTAGCAAAGCGTAGGGGCGGGGATGGGGCTCTTAGGATAGCGGTTCTTGCCCATCTAAGAAGGGATGCCATTGTTGAAGATGAATTTAGACGCAATATGCAGCCAATTTTGAGTTTCTTTCCAGGAGCTGATGCGAAAGACATAATAATTGATGTGTACAAGTTGAAGGAAATATCTTTGCCTAGGTACAGTCTAGATGAGGCCGCTAATTCACCGCCTCGCAGAATAATCTATAGTATATTGGAGGTTGCGGGGATAATACTCTCCCCCCACGATCAAACGTTATTTGGTGGAAAGTACCCAAAAACCAATAATTCGTAGGCTTTGAATGGCTAAACCCTTGGTTGTGGCCTACGCGAAGCTTGATTTTATAGCTGATCAGTGCTTGGAAATTTGCCACGCAATACAACTCTACCTTGCTACAACCCTTGAAGTTACCCGCCGTATAAACTTTGATCTAGGGGGGAGATTATTAAACCCGGAAAGCGGCCGACTCCACCAGATTGTGCCATAGATAGATATCAGTCGCTGATAGGTCAGATGCAAATCAATCCACTGGGCTTTTAAATTTCGATCCCTCGAGGGATCTGAGTGGATTCATGGATTATCTAATGGATCTGATAATACTGTAGCTTCGAAAGTGGATTTGAATCTAATCAATCCAGATCCATGGATATTCACATCCATTCAAGAATCCAGTCTATGGTGCATAACATTGACTTTAGGCCTTTCGTGTCTAATCGCTTCCTAATCAAATGATATGTTCCATGTTTTCCTGTCAGTATCAGCGCCTATCAAGGGGAAATGTCTCATTTGATATGGCGAGAAACTTCACTGCTGATGCGTCGTTTTTGCCGGCGTCGCCGCGACGCAGATACATGACAATGTTAGCACAGTCTTGATGACCTCAAACCAAAATGCACCTGGCCTCCAACTAATCAGGCAAGGAGAGAGCAGGGCTTTTCCGTGGGGATCATTGACCGCTTTCTCTCCAAATATAACTTCATACAAGGCTGCGACTTTCACGTATCCTTTGATTATTTGCAATGGCTGGCTGATAATGATCGGTTTTATCCAGTCCTTGTCACTGGTGAAATCTCATAAGCTTGATCTATGAAGCCACGAAAATCCTGCAACAAGAAGGATTATTAAAGTTGGGTCCTGTCAACCTCTATTGCCAATGTGTCGGTTAACTAAAGTCTCGTAGTTTTTAGCACATGCATACATGCTGTTGCCTATCCTTTATTTGCTTCAAGTTTGCCTATTTCGGACGACTTTCCCTTTCTATCCTTTATTTGATTTATGCTTTGCTGGCTACATCAAACAGTTTATATGCTCTTTGAGAGCTCTGTATTTAGCTAGCTTCCTTTCCCCAGACAGATCGAATAAACATGCACTTGTTTACCTATGATCTATCATCTGTTACAATATCTAAGTGATATCATCAAATTCCTCTACAACCTTACAATCTCATCTCTCTACCACTTCACTACTTCTAAACTCAGATTACATCTTTGATACACAAGTCTCTCTTATCTAGCCATGTCGAGATTTTTCAACTCATCTGCTCGGGCTCTCAACAAGTTTATTCGTTATGACAAGCAAAAGCTACCTGTGGTTTTCTCGAATGGTATAGATGAGATGGTTAAATCTGGAGGAAAAGCAGAACAAGTAAGGGAATGCTTATGGCGCGCCGTATGGTCGATATGCACCATTTCCCTATTATAATCTAACCTAGTTATTTGGCATTTGGGATTTACTTAACTAACGAACCGTTAAACAGATAGTTGGACCAATTCAGCAAGCGAACATCAAGTAAACATCTTTACCAAGCAAGCATCCCTCAATCGCCCAATCTAATCTTTGTTTAGGTCAAAAAATGGAAACCCTATTCATCAGTCTCATTAAAATCCCGCCGATAAAGCAGAGATCATCAGTGTACGAGTTGTCGGCGAAAAGGGCGCAAAAACCTTTCATGTTTACGAGGATGGAAAAGCTACGAGTTCGAAGGATGATAGATGATTTACTTGTTTTTATTTCTCTCTGTTTGGTTGTTTTAGCTATTATTTGTCAACTGGATTATTGAACGCGGAACTGGCTCGTGCATGTTGGAATTTGGAAAGCTGGTTTTCTAGGAAGACGTCAATGGTAGGAATTGGCGATTGGCGTCGTCGATCAGCGTTGTAGCTATCATTAACCCTAAGCCAAATGTTATCGTTTTCCCAAGTCGTGCCACTGTTAGGCTCCTATCTACCTCTTCTCAAACATAGACATTACGATTGGCTCAGTAAGTCGTGAATGATGGGCTCAACTCGGTATCGTGCAGTGCAGCCAGACGCAAGCACACTGCTTTCCAAATTCCAGTCTCTAGCGACTGCAGGCCTTAGATGCCCTTCAACTCATCTAGTAAGATACTTCATGCAGAATCCATATTAACAATGGATCTTTGCGTCATCTCGCAAGCCTATGGCCGATATAGAGTAGGTGAATGGGCGGGATCAGCGTTGCTCAAGACCTGCTCATTGCCCAATACAATACACCGAGTGCAAGCCGATGTGATAGACAGAGCCTCCCCATCTGTCTATAATACTGCACTTATCTTAAGTCTAGCTTGTCTATTCCAAACTCCACTTCTAATCCCACCTATCTAACCACGGCTTCACATATATTTTCATCGTATTTGCCACTATTTGAATTGTTGGATAGCCAAAGACCCTAGTGAAATGTTGCTCCTTATTTGTTTGCGCTAAATTTCATTTTGAACAGTCATGAATTAATGATTAGGATGAGGAATCCACCATTATACATTTTCTTGAGATGGAATATTGCCGCAGCATCCTCATCTACACAGTCAGTGAATCAGCACTTCACCGTTGGCTGGTGTAGTGACTATCAGCGTCAATGATCACCAAGCACTACTTGTCTTCATCTGCAGCTCCAAAGGATCTGAACAGAAGAGCAACAGCTTTAAAGCTAGACGTTATTTTGAATTTATGGAGGTCATTCAAGTATTGTAGACGCTGTGCGATTAGTCGATACACGGTAAATATTTGTCATTCGGATCTATGCAAACCTTACACTTAACCGCGTCTAAGTATAGGTGACCTGATGTATGCTATTCATGTTATAAAACTACAAATTAATATAATATTATCTCGTCATTATTCAAATTTTAAAGGTATGTCTTATCAAATTACTTCACCCGAAATCCTCCATTGCGTTGGATTGCCCTCCTCTTTTCTGCCCTCCTCTTTTGATAATCTTATATCGCTCGCCAACTCTTTAAGAATACCTTTATAATTTCCCATTTGCATGGGCGTCCTAGCTCTCGCCTTGTAACTTCTTTGTCTGAACTCCACAAACCAAATCGCCATCCAATAAAAGTTCACTATCTGTAGAAAAACGGCAGATACCCAAGTCATTGCCATGAAAGTCGAACCAACTGAGGCTCTGAGTCCCATACCACTCATCATACCACTCCCCATAAGACCGGAAATGCCTGCTGCAAATGTCGTTTGAAAAATCGTCCCTATTAGCTGGAAATTTGCTGCAAGGGTTGAAACTCCTAGATTGAGGTATAGGAACAAAGACGATGCTGGAGCTATACATCCAATGATCGAAAGCGGAATCGAAAGCCCACTTCCCACCATTGATGCAATGAAGAACCCCAAGGCCGCCCCTGATAAGGTCTTGGAAACAGTATTTAGAGATTCGCCAGTACCCGAAACTGAAGCCAATATTGGAATCGAGATATTTGTTCCGCCAATTACCGTGGAAGAAGAAATATTAGTTAGAGCCGCTAGTCCTACAAGATTATCAGTAACCACCTACTCGACCAGCATCAAATACATACCTTGAGTTTTGTTGGTATAGCTAGTACAGTTTGCGATTGTATACCCGGCCGAGTTATTGGCATTTGATCCTTGGCAAATATTCTGTAAGTGAAAAGTGTAGATCTCGGCCAGACCGAGGTAATCTTCGATAGCACTGATAGCACTATTTTCAGCACCTTGTACAGCTCCATCAATTCCCGCCGTAATATTACTCAGGATTGACGAGAAGGCGCTCTCAATAGGTGCGAAGGGGTGGCTCAATAGACTACCTGCGGATGTAGTCGCTGCACTACCAGAACTTGTCGTCGTTGGGCTTGTCGTCGTTGGTGTGAATTGAATCAGATTCTGGCCGAATCCAGTCGTATTGAGCTATCGCCAAGTTAGTGGCTGCTCCTTGAATAGATAGAATGCGTAACTATACCATCAATGAGTGGCACCCTTCCATCACCCCTTTCTTTGAACCGGACAGCACAGTCATTAGTGTAAGAACGAATGACACGATTGAAAGTATTGAAGCAAGGATACCTCCAAGTCGCATTGCATGCCTTGGTCCAGACCTGGCTTGCGTGGTTTGCTTTTCGGACATGATTAATTAGAGGACTTTATGTAAATGTTTCGTTATTGGAACCAAAATGATTGATATTGGACTTTCATGATTGATACCGGCCACACATATATATACGTATAACAAGATCTAAATATTACAGCCATCATCAGCGGGGTGAAAATAGCTACAGCAGTCTACCTTGTCAAAATAATGTGATTTATGCTTCATCGCAATGTGGACATTGCGAAGCGTTAAATATTGTTAAAAGAAGAATATTTTTTGATTAGAGATGATGCATTGATGATTGTAGAAAGGTAAATGGCTGGAGTGACATGATCGGATTTTTCGGTTATCGAAAAGTGATAGGAAGATGCTTGTATAAAAAGCATAGATATTGATCATTCCAGAAGTCCATGCGAGATTGTATCCGAAGCGCACAGGGACGACCCCTAAATTTAGCCAAGTATCATCCCATAAGGATCTTATCCAAAGAGCATATCAAATTGACTTTCTAACAACCGAAGAAACATAAGAGGGATCTGCTGTAGATGACGATCATCCAGATCCTGAGATCGTGTTAAGGAGCCAGCCTAAAAGGTTCGCAAGCTAGGTATAATTGGTCTTGAAGTTTTGATGGTGGCAATATCAAGATCTCAGTTCAATGAGGGGTAACGTATGAAGGAATGCCAGGTACTTGTATAAGAAAGCAAGGGGCCACCACTAAACATTAACAGAATCGCAACTCAAACTTGTTCTTACGACTCCTATATCAAACTTGATCATACATGCGAAGAGCTTGGTTGATTTACATTCATCATAGTATGATTCTATATTTAAATATCTTCTAATCGTCCCAAAAATATTAAATAGGGGACGATGATGGAAAAAGGAAGCATCCTGACGGGTAATACTTTGAAGTGGGGATTCTTGCCATTCAAACCTCTTAGAATCAGATATATTGCCCGATGTAAAGAGGAAATTCGACAAACAACAATTGAAGAAGGCTTCAAAGACCAACGGCCTCCGAGTGTAAAGTCCACACCAACTTCGATTGGATTTAAAAAGGCTCCGTCTCCCATCATAATAAGTTACCCGCTGCTTCTTCTGTCCCGTGGTATATCAATACCGACGTATGAATAATTACGGAAGAAAAGACGAACTTCGGAACTGTCAGAAATGACACAAACGACGGTCGTTCTCAAGTCATTCCTGAAGTAGGTTGTAACAGAGCTGGAGTGTGATGAGCTGTGATATTGATGCCTGCATACATTATATTGATGAATGTATAATAAGAAAAGTAATTCATTTGCATGAACTAAATCCCTACCACGAAAAAGCAAATTCTTGGTAGGTACAATTCTCTTGCGACAGGAAAGCCCTGGCCCCTTCTTCCAGTTTCTCGATCTTATACTCCTTGATCTTAGTTCGTTTTATGATTTAATTCTTCCTTTGAACGTTTGCTAATCGCCCCACGGCCTCGCAAGGACCAGAAAGTTTCTGTCCACAGTTCTATAATCTCTGAAAAATTATTTCGATGCAACCCGTCATCAGATTGTGGCGAATTGCTACAACGAGAATAACACTCATTGAATCAGTAGCGGAAGTCGCCACTAAATACGGGACATGTTAGAATACATTCCGTCATAAACCTGACATGCCAGCGTCAACTCAACGAACTTGCCATTCTCCGATCCCTCTCTACACAACGCAATATATTCCGTTGCTGTAGGCTGGCCCTACCCCCATGAGATAATTTATTCCTACACAAATGATGACTCGCACCGTGAACTTGATACTTGCATAGGATATAGTCATCAGTGTAATTTCTGCAATCGTATCAACAGCCCTCCTGAGAAGAAACGTGCGATGTATACAGGGACTCTTCGTCACGGAAGCTATATCAATGTTTCTAGATACAACACGGACGTCACAGAGCCTGTTGCGATCCCTATCATCAATGTACTTAGGTTTTCCACAGTTATGATCCAGTGTATGAGATACGAAGCTAGACATGGCCCTCTAGTCATTACCAAAATATAGCAAACCGGACCAACAGGCCGATGTGAGCAAATTGAAATTAAATCAAGTTGTTTTGGAATAACTATAAGAAATTTCATTGTGAACCTAAGAAGCACTCTTACAGGAAAGAGTAGACCACTAGGTCAACGAAAAGAAAGAGAGATTCGATACATACCGGGATAGGAATCTTTTATGAGTAGCTTCAAGTATAAGACAAATATAATTTTATGAAAAATAAGTTTCAAGAGACCGATGGTTTAGAAGGATCCAATGACCTCAACTAGATTGATTATTCAGACTCCAAGAACTACAATGATCATTTCTACGTATACGCAAGCGGCGAGAGCTACCTCGTTACCTAATACGCCACTATCATTTCACCCCCACTCTGAGTGCGTGGAGATAGAACGGATCGAAAGATTGTATCTGGAAGATCCGGAGATCTATAGCAAAATTAGCAAGGCAAAAGGTTCGGTAACTGGAGTATTGACTCAGTATCAAAACACGTGGAAACATCCTTCATTCAGACTTGGTGGCATCATTAGAACAAGACTTGTCTTGCACGTTATTTTACTGAAAATAATTTGAGCCGTATGATCGTGCAATATATTAATCGATGACCTCATAGTTGTATGAGGCGGGGGTAGACCGGGGAGGGTTAGAAACGTGGTGATGTTCAGACAGAGATCCCTTAACCGATTAAGACTGAGCTGCCTATGGTAAGTAACCTGGCCATAATTTATAGAATCAAGTAGTATTCATATATATGACATGTTAATGCATTGATAGATAGGAGTGCAAATGGTTCAGAACCTGTTGTTTAGGACGATGAGAACCCCACGAGGAGCGTCTAACTCCGAGGTGAACCAAACGAACATCTTGCGAGTATTGGCTGGCTATGAAGAGAAGTTCTCCCTGAGGAAGGATAGATATGTGAACAAAATACGGAAACAGCCTGAAATGTTTCACTTGATAAACCAATTGATAAGGGTCATGTACGGTAGGACTCTGGACCCAACGAGAACAACTTCTATGACTAGCAATATCAACATTCATCTCTACAATAGAGATGATCGACAAGGGGCTATTTGCCAAAGTGTTCAGCTGGCTGACGTAACGATATGGGTTCTCGACTGATCTCAAACAAGTGTGAGGGACAAACTTCAAGAAGACAAAATGATACAACGGCTGGAGATGATGAACACGGAAGCGCAGCAGAAATCACCGAGGAGGTTCCCATTCTCAAGACTAAGGTGATGTGTATTCATCTGCCAATATTGTGGAGGAAGCGGCCGGATTAAAGCTATCGTAGGTAACACTCCAAATTTATTCTCGAGGTTTACTCACCTGCGATGATTCGAACATTCTATTGAATACTTTTCTTAACCCCACTACCAATGGATACTCCATCGAATTCGTGGTAGTTCTCAGCAAGCGACCATGGCTGGCCGTAAGGATTGTGAACGACGTAGGTGCATAGACCTGAAGGTGTTGAACCGAGCATATCGGGAAGTCAATTTGCGCCCAATCCATCGCAATTCCTACATGCCAGAATTGAAGGCAAACTTGTATTTATCAAGCTCTATTGATTTTGACTTTCATTCAATCCAATGTCCGTAAAGGGAACAAGTAGCGAACCACCTACTCAATGCATACTTTATTGATATATAAAAAAAGATTGGTAACTCGTCATAACACATCATTGGAAAAGGGTTTAGACAGGATAAAAACACAAATTTATAAATTATCTTATTGATCCGATGTTTCAATATTGATAAAAAAAATACGTGTTTTGTATTAGTCTTCAAAGTTATTATTATTGGGAGGAAATCACTTTGTGTTCTTGCGGTGTCTGAGCAGAAGTATTTGTAAATATGCTTGCGTAGTTAACAAAGTAGACATATCGCGCTTAGTAGAGCTGATCACCTCATTGCTTTTCCTCCAAACACTTATAGTTTCATGATTCAAAGTTGTAGAAATGACTCAGTATTTCAGATTCTAAGTTCTATAAACATTTGAAATAGAACGTTCAAGATCATAAATCTAGATTAAGCTTCCCGTCTCAGATTTCTTGTTTATTTCGTACCCTTATAATAAACTTCTTCCCGCGAACCCGTTAACTGGTCTTTCCGCCTCAATGAAACATGTGTGTATCAAACAGACCAATGGCGGGAGTAAGATTTCAACAAACCGTGATCCCATTTTCCCCGTACAAGCTGTGCATTCGCTTGGCAACCTTGGCAGGGCGACGGGACTGATAGGAACGTATAATTGAGATGATTTACGGATGCCAAGGTATTGATGCCCCCGAACTTATTGTTAACTTGACAGTGTCTTTATTTAGGTATTTAAGTTGATCATTTCTTCTACTCACCGACATTTTAGTACTCAAGTCCCACTGTTGTCGTCATAACTTGACCTTATCATGCAATTATGGTATAGGGTTTGGTATTGTAATAGAAGTAGCAGCTATTGCATACTATGCACACTGCGGTGGCTGCGATAAGAGATTTCTACCCGATACCTAGACTTCCAAACCTGCACAGACAATTTTATGGTTTAGCTCCCGGATCCGTTGATCTGTGCCCTTTCAAACTGTTCCGTGCACGACCTGTTAAGCTTTCCCCAGCTTTTGCTCATAAGGCTCATGTTCATAATGATATATATATGTCAAAGGTCCAGCTGCGGCTATGAGATTAGTTCGAGCACTAAGGATGATAATTGCTCAGCATGCCTCTGGAACGGTGAGTATGTCCGGTAACATTATTGATATCATGTACTGATTCAGCTCTTAATCCAGACAAGTATCGATGGGCTCCCTCGAAAGTCTCGATCCCTTGAAGAGACGAGATAGTCGGACTTCGAACAAAGGAGACCAATCCCCACAACCCACTTTGAAGTTATTTGAAAGTCCTCTTGCCCATACCAGAAGATCTCACTCCCCCACTACTCCGGTACCGCCGCCAATACTAAATATATCTGGTCCCATCGATATTGCAAGGAAGCAGTCATATACCAGCGAGGAGAATGTGTACGATGACAGGAAGGAAGACCCATTTGGGAATAACGAGGCAGAAGATGTCATGTTCGAGACGCCCGAATTTCGACGATACGAAGAGTCCACAAATATCGAACTCTTTTATGATCTCTTCTTCGTTGCAAATCTGACAACTTTCAATGAACTTCATGATATGAATGAGCTTTCCGAGCTGAAGTCGTATGCTGGATTTTTCTGCATCCTTTGGTTTCTCTGGCTGCAAGTCAGCTTATTTGATGTCCGTTTCGTTACGGATAGTATATTGGAGAGATTTGCAAAAGCATGTCAGTTTGGCGTAATGATTGGATTGGCCGTTGTTGGACCTAGTTTCGATTCGACTATTCAAGATCCCGCCGCTTTTCGATCATTGGCAATCATCTTGATGGCCTCAAGATTGGTCCTTGTCTTTCAATATTCTTTAATTCTGGTAGGTTGACTTGGTCTTTTCTACAATCATCTGTACCCCTTCTAACGTGTAAACAGTGGCAAGTTTGGTACTACAAAAATTCGAAAACGCCTCTCGTTTTAGTCATTGTAGCGAACAGCATCGCTGCCTTAATTTATTTTGGAACCTTTTTGTATGTCCACATCCAATTAAGCACTTGAAATTAACTGACAAGGTGATAGCGGGTTCAGAATACAGACCGTCGGTACAGGCAGATTGTTTGCTGTATGGTACATAACAGCCATCCTAGAGACTGCCCTTAACATTGCAGTGTCATCTCGATGGACAGTTCTCAGTTTTAAGGGCTCGCATCTTGTTCAGCGAATGACACTTCTCACCCTTATAATCTGTAAGTAATGCTCGTTCTATCCAAAGACAAAACTGATGGAATTATAAAGTGGGCGAAGGTATCATCGGAGTGACTGCAAGCATATCTACTGTGAGTACCCCCAATGTTGTCTCTGTCGCTAGACCCTCAAGCTGATGCTTCACAGATCTCAGAACAAGAAGAGACTTGGACAGCGACTTTACTTCTCACCATTATCTCTGCTGTTGCAATAATTGTGAGTCCTCGCCCCCTCTCTAGAAGAACACTCGCTGATGGTGCTTTCAGTATTTCTTATACATGCTGTACTTCGATTGGTTGAACAGGGGTCAGTTTGGCTCTACCCGTCAGCAACTTTGGGCTTTCCTTCATTTCCCATTCCATCTTGCATTGGTATTCTTTGTGGAAGGCATTTCACAGTTCATCAGATGGCGCAGAGTTGTTGAAGTAATAAAGTAAGACGTCTAAACCCTTCCTCAATTCTTATTACTCACCCTATTGCAGTGAGGTTGGTAAAGCATATATAAAACAAGTCAAAAAATATCCCTCAGTCGACAGTCTCGGCCTCAAAACTCAATTGGCCAACGTCACAGATACTGTATTCACAAAATTTCATCCTGCTTTCACGCAAACAATCACCGATACCCAAAACGCCCTCTCGGATATCGGGAATGCCACGTTTGATTCGAAAGAGCAAATAGAATTTATAAGAACGTTGTTTTCCGCGGTTCAGGATTCTCTATTCGACAATTTTGGGATCGATCCGCCCAAAAAGACTGGCCCCCCCGAGAATGACAGCTTTTCACTCAAGGATGATCCCAATCTAACATGGAGTGAAAATATTGATGTACTAGCGCTTGTGGTAAGTTATTCCACATTATTTAAGCTTATACGCAGCAAACTGATAATTGCAGACTATGTATTTCTTCCTCGCATCAGGGCTGACGTTAATTCTCATGAACATTTTGAATGCTCTCAGCCGTCCGACAACGACCAGGGGCGATAAGATAAGAATTGCAATTAATTTTGCTATAAGCATTACCCTAGCAGGGCTCTCTGGTATTACCTATGTTACTGTAGGATTTGAATTTGCACAAAGTCCATGGGTACTGCCCACCGTGGCACTCGCATATATTCTTGGTGAGTTGAATAATAATTCTTAATTCAAGAAGGAAGCTGACTCGCCACAGTAATGGGTTTAGGGTATACGAAGATATTGTAGCACAAGAAAAGGTCAATAGACGAACCCATTCAGGGGCGGAGAATTCTAGATCATAAACGAGGATTACAGATTAGAACCGGACTATATGGCATTAAACACCTAGAAGAAGAAAGGAAATTCGTCGCTTGGTCTACTAGTCCTACGAGGGTAGGAATAATCGGTTGATATTAATGGTCAGGGGCTCATAAGTTATCTCAATTTTATCAATACGTTCATTTATCGGATTGCAGTATATATTGGGGAGTTTATCTGTAATTGGCTGGGACAGCGTAATCTTGACCGTCACATACTCAAAGGATGGATCTGAACTAGCTGCGAGCTAGACTTCATGGCCGCTACCTAGCTACCGGCTCTTCAGACGAGAATGATCAGATGAATATGAGTATGAGCGCAAAGATAACTACGAATACAGCTGTATGATTGATCAAGGGACAGGAAGTGGATAGAAGGGAATATGTGAGTGTGTGAAATAAAGACCTTCCTGGTGCTAGAGATGGTAAAAGGTTGTTGATGGAAGGCAGTAAGGAAGGTAGAGGAAAGGAATTTAGATTCACTCATATGAAATTTAATCCTATACTAGAGATTCCATATGCGATGGATCAGAGATAAAGTATAGCTACAGCTGATGCCGTTACCTGTAGTGTCCATGCTTCTTACTATCCGTTATGGCAGGGCTTCTCATTTCCTAGATAATAGTTTGACACCCTGGCCATGGTAACTCAAATAAGCACTACTCTAACGAACAGCACATAACGCAGAACAACAAACGCCATTCCCATACCATGAATGATCGCCGTTAAGGATCAGGTGGGATCCGTATTAGGAACCAGCCGCACTGGAAGCATTACAGCATGATGGAATGAATGACGGCAAGGGGCACCGGTAGTTTTTTGAAACATGAATTTTTCACTGCAAAATTTACAATGGATAAAATTACAAAGAGCACGATACATAAATGCCATTTCTCAAACCCAACTTGAAGATACCGGTATATGATAGCAACATCAAGTAGAGTTCCAGATAGCACATGGAACTATCCACACACTCGGATAGATGATCGCAATCCTAAGCAAGAGCGCAATACCCAACCCCCTTACTGCTATAGATCACATTCCAGGTACTGAATGGGTTTCCGTTGACAATGTAAACATGAGATGAAGTCTTGATCAGACGGAGGTTTTGATGGGTACTTTCGACGAGAAATATGCTGCAACGAGAGATATAAGAAAGTCAAACTTTATTGACAGATCCGAACCAAGAGCTAGGAGAATTTTGGTGTCTAGTAAAAAATAGAGGGATCTTGCATCGGTAGTCTAGTCTGCTTATTTAAAAATTAGGTTTCAATTCTTTTCAGCATCTAAGTGCACACAATTTATACACTACTGTATATTAGACTCACGTATGAGAATGCCACTTTCTTTCTAGAAGATACTAAGTGCATTAGGTTTGAACAAGTTGACTACGAGTAGGCTCCAGGGAGTTGCGGACGAGTTGATCAGTGAACCTATGATATATTCGTCAATCCTCAATGAAGTCGAACCGGTGGTTCTAACGAAAGTAACAGCTCCAACGCTAGGAGGATTGGAACTCATTTCACGCATATTGGGTTGCCAAAATACGCTTTCAGCACGATATCTCAGACTTCCGAGTCAAATAGTTCGGCTTCATGAATGAGCAAAGTGACGTCTACGCGGGGATACTACTGAATCAATATGTCTTCAAGTTCAAGCCAGTTTATATCCGCGAGCTGAGAGACGAATCATATCAAGAAAATAGTCGTGCCCCAAGACAGGACGTGATCAGAGGCTTAGGCAGAAGATCAGCGTTAGAATCGCCACGGCTGGAATCTCGGCTTAAGTTCGACGTCATGAATGACGGTTTAGGCAAATGCGATTGGAGGCAAGCGTAGATCACTTGCTTGAATATATCTTAACCACCAGAAACTAGTACTGAGCGATAAGATACACAACCAACTTCTGCGTGGAAGACGAGGTCGATCATCACAATCCTCAACAGCAGTTCTCGAGTAGTATGAAAGTCCCGAGCAGGATTATCGAGAAGAAGGAAGGGGCTGAATACCCGTGTCTCTCGTGGTTCGGGAATGGATATCGTCTAAATACGTCTTTTAGGAAGTTGTGAGCAGCGGATTGGGATCGGAAGATGCGCTGCGCCGACAGAGTATCAGACCGAGCTGGAGTTAAACCCTCGATTTGCTGGTTCACTATTTGGGGTGAGGATATGAAAGGGCAACTTTGCTGGGCTGAACATATTCTCATAGTACAACCACTGGCACTGTGGTATCTTTCAATTTTCTCAATTTCTATTATTTATCTAATTTGGAAAGTATGAACACGAGTCAGAATCATTGAGTCAAGTTGAACAACTTCTTCGCTTTCAAAATATACGAAGTAATATGAGAGAATTATTCATTCATCCCTCCCTCTTAGGAGTAGGTGATGATAGGACTGGGTGCCATACTTTCTCAGATGTAGTTAGCAAGTGCACTTTATATTACCATACCAACCAACTAGATATCGTGATATCATCAGATGATTTTTGAAGATCAGAGATCCCTTACTTGTATAAAACCTCTAATTCGAGAAGATCTAGTGGCAGGAGACAGGAGACCAAACTGTGAAGATTAGATTCATTAAAACATATAGATACTCTAATTATAAAGTTCCAAATTCTTTGCCCAAAGCGCAGAGAAATAGCAACAGCAAGTATCCAAACCTACAATTTATATCTATACATAAAATATTAATTATTCGATTGTTCTATTATACTTAAAATACTACATTAAATACCTATCTATATCCCCAAAACACAATTAAATTCTGTTTGCGGATTTTCCAGAACAAAGATACTCAATATTACGCACCACAAAAAAATCCGGATTTGGGGATCTCGAAATATACGTCTTTATAATCACCGTAATGAATGACTTGAAATTTAATAAGGTACCTTTGTTCCTTTCCACTGTACAAAAAATCCCACCTTTAGGCACTGGAGTAAATCGATTTCAAAATCACCACTACGCAACCGCCCCATTCATTCATTCATTCATTCCATTTCCATTCCACATCCCGAAACCCCATAACAATTTTCATCTCCAAAAATGTCAGTATCATCATCTTCCGAACCCGAAGTACCCGAATCCGTAGAACCATTCCGGGAAATCCGCGAAATGTTAAGCACGTTAGGAAAAGAAATCGAGATTGAAAAATGTTTAGTACGATTACTTACTGAGAGTTTGGAAAGGGAGAAAAGGGAAAAGAAAGATGAAGGTGAAGGTGCAGATGAAGGAGCATCGGGGGCTCGTGAAGAGGAATTGAGAAGGGCGCTTGCGGAGGAGGAGAGTTTGAGGGAGCGGCTTCAAAGAGAGTTTAATGATTATAGACGGACGCATGGGGGTGCTGGTGGGGGGAGAGGCTCAGGTAGAGGGAGAAGGGGTGGATAGGAAAGAGATGAGATGTGATATTGGAATAGTATTTTTGGTGGGGTTGGGAGTCTGAGGATGATTGAATGGATGGGAGGAAGAGAGGAGAGAAAGGAAGAGATTTACTGCGCGCAAGAAACTGACCTCTACACACCGAAATACCGCGGACTCGAGTTATAAATCAAAGCGCTGGCCATCTCCGAATCTTGTGAAATAGAATTTGGTAACAGCTACCTCCCAGCATTATACACATCCTCAGTTATCGAGACAACACATGCATTCTTGGGTAGATCTAGCAGCAGGCCAAATCAATCATGGACGACTCAACAAGGTACTGGCTTGATATATGCGGAAGCCAATTATGGAAGGACAGCCTGGGCAGAGAACAAAAGAGTCGCAAGAGCAAGAACGACAAAGCATTGATTCGGTTTTCCTGAGTGGCAACTTGCAAGTATGATACTTGGGGTGAATGATGATTTATAGCCGAGAATAAAGATTCATTCGGTGCAGGTAAACGGTAACATTTACTGTACACGATCGGCGGGGAAAACGGGAAACGCCAGAAGAGAAAAGGGGCAGGACAAAATCTCTATGAGAGAAAGCGATCTAGAAATAGCGAATACTAGATGAGAACCCGGAGGGCGAAACAAGCGGCAAACCACAGCTCACTAATCGGCAGCCGGCGCAAAAAGCACATTATCATGAACGAAGTACTCACTTCGATTTCAGCACGAGAATTGATTGATTGATACAAAATGAAAGAGTTCAGTTCAATTAAGACAAATCAAGTAGGGGGGTCCTTTTCAAGAGATGGAAGAAGCTTTCCGAGTTGCATCTTCTCTCTCGATCAGTTGATGAAGGAGCAGCATGAAGAAAACACCCAAATCCAGTCGTCCCGGTGGCGCAATGAAGGAATGCTGAAATCAAATGTGGTGGGCGAGGGCGAGTAGCTCGAGAAGGAAAATATTATTCGAAGAATTGATTGATTAAGGGGACCCTTTTTCTACTCCAGTAGATAGAGATAGATATAAGATAAAACCGAAGAAATGACCAAAGAAACGAGGGAGGAAAGTCAAATGGGGTGGATATATCGTATCATATTTTTGATAGCGACTAGCTCGCATATTATTGTCTATTGTGGTGTCTCGATGATTACAGTATGATTTTGTGAGTGCAGGGGTTGATGTTGGTGATGTACAAAAAAACTTTTTGTTAATTAACATTAGAGGGTTTTACACTCGCAACAGGCTAGCAATGAGTGGATGCCATACCAGGCTTAATTGAGTTAAAGTATAAAAAAATAGTTTAAGGCAAGAAAAATATTCTAAGGCTACAACAGAATTGAACAAACATTCTATAGGGCTATTAAGCTCAATATAGAATAACGTATACCTTATTTTAAAGATCAGATTATATAAAGAACAGTGCACTTAGTATTTGTGGATTGCAACACTTTCTAGCGTGTTGCAATGTTTACAACACGCTAGTAACTGTTGTTCGGAGGAAGATCAAAAAGAGTAAAGTTGAAAATATATAATTGGGGTGTTTAAACTCTTATAGGTTAAAAGCATCCACTCTCTACTAGCGTGTTGCGAGTGTAAAACCCTCTATTTAAGAATTTGTATGCACTTGTAGATGGACATAGCAAATCTTTGATGACTCAGCACACGACCAGCTCAACCTCCTCTTAACTACCTAGGTAGGTATTCCAGCACCCGTAAAGACTCTACATACTATGTTCAATAATATCCGAAGGTTATTCGCCAATATGTGAGCTATCTATGAGTACTCTACACAGTATTAGTACGGAGCCTCCTTATTTACTATTCTCAACTTGCCATTGGCTATTAGTAATGGTATCAGTGTATCTATGTAGTCTATGTAGTATGCACCATAGTCCAGAACCTAATTTCCTACTATAGAAATGCAGGTGTTTGTCTGTTTATTTGTCATGATCTACGAAGTACCCAGGTAACTAGGTAATCATCCCATCTTCTTCGTATATTACTTTAATTCGTCATCAGCGCGAATCGAAACATCTACTCTAAGTAAACATAGAAGTTTACCAACTTACCACATCCAACTCCACTAGTAGATCAAACAAGTGTAGGGGTTGCTGGCCAATAGAAATAGCTTAAAATTAAGGAATGCCATAGGTATGAGGCTATTCTGATGTGAATGAGTGATGGGTATACTGTAAATGGGGTGCTGCACATTCCGAAGTGGAAACCCTCTGTACAGTACCTACCTAGGTACACTCCCGCATACAGAAATATGATTACCATTCATCTAATTAGCATATTACCAATACCATATTATGATAGTATGGTTGGTTGATACAGGAAGGAATGTGCATGCACCCCATTTATAGCATAATAGCCTAATCCAGTAAATTTTCTTATACTCAACGATTCTTATTGGTTAGCGACCCCTATATTTGTTTGATCTATTATATCAGTAAAGTGGAGATGCACATTCTGATATGGTAAAGCCTCTGGAGTCTGGCAAGATACTGTAAAAATAAATAAAAAGATTTTTTTCTGGAAGGAAGGGAGGGAAGGGGGTCAATGACCCCTACAAATTCGAAATTTGAAACATGTTTGCCCCCATAATAATTAATATATTTGCCATCGTATGGGTGTTTCCAATATAGCATGGCAAATTTATTCTACAACCACCTTGACTCCTTGAATAGTGCTTAAAGTTACCGGGTTAATAATGGCATGATGAAAATATGATTTTTGTTTGATTTAACCACGCCAGGTCATACTAGAAACTCTTTCGTCTCGGAGCAGGTGAACAAAATAGATTTTACCCTGGGCTTGGTGTTGCACAGTTAGTTGGTGGGATTTTTATATATGGAAATTCCATATGGGGAGAAATTCGAGCGCAATAACTATAGTACACCATGTATAGGTAATATATCTTCCATTTCATCATCATTTTATTCAATCCATAACCATTTGTGGGAAAAAGCAGACATCAAAGTAAGTCAGATGAACATCTATAAACACCTACCCGGTATATCACCATCACCCCCGCAAGCTAAATCCGCCACCATCTTCTATTCACGATTTCTATCGGTGGTAAACATTTTCTCCGTATGATGAATTCTGATGAATTACTAAAAAAGTATAGATTTCACAGGTGGGGTCGAGGATATAAACCCACTTTAAGAAAAGATCACCCTCCTTGTTAATTACCGAAATATATTACACGAACCATCAGACGCCAGTATTGACATGGGCGGCATGGCATACGGAATTTCAATTGATTAAGTCGTATATATTATATTGTAGGTTAATTAGATTTTAGGAGAGAGGGCTTTATATTCATAGTGATTCCCATTTTCAAAATATTTTTTTTTTAAAAGTATCAATCAATTCATTTGTTGACTTCCACATTCGTTTCTACTTTCTCCATACAGTATTGTATTGTACCTATTTCCCAATTTCTATTACCTACATATTACCCTATTACCAGCGCACCAGTATGCAGCGATTCGTTTCTCTATTGGCCTTGGCGCCATGTGCTCTCGCAGCACTTACATACAAAGGTGTTGATTGGTCATCTGTATCGATCGAAGAAGACGCAGGGTATACCTACAAAACTACATCTGGAACCAAAGAAGCATTGGAGACGATCTTGGCAGCAAGCGGTGTTAATACTGTTCGACAAAGAGTTTGGGTTAACCCATCTGATGGATCTTATGATACCGATTATAATCTTGCGTTGGCGAAGAGAGCGGTTGCTGCTGGGATGGATGTTTATCTTGATTTGCATTTTAGTGATACTTGGGCCGATCCAAGTGATCAGGTATGTTGTTTCTCTTCTATATTTATTGCTTCTAGTTGTGTATCGTATTAATCATGTATTAGACAATCCCATCAGGATGGCCAACCGATACAGTGGGTAACCTAGCCTGGGAACTCTACAACTACACCCTCGCACTATCCAACGATTTCGCCGCCGCAGACATCACACCAACCATCATCTCCATCGGAAACGAAATCCGTGCCGGACTTCTCTGGCCTCTAGGCGAACAACCAGATTATGAAAACATCGCTACTCTCTTACATTCCGCATCCGCCGGTATCAAAGACTCTGATCTCACCACCATCCCACAAATCATGGTTCATCTCGACAATGGATGGAGTTGGTCTGAACAGGAATATTTCTACGAAGAAGTACTTTCCTACGGTACATTCCTCGATACCGATTATGACATGATGGGTGTATCCTACTATCCATTCTATTCCGCCGACGCTACACTCGCCAGCTTAAAGACTTCCCTTACCAACATGGCCGCCAAATGGGGCAAGAGTCTTGTAGTAGCCGAGACTGATTTCCCCTACTCTTGCCCTGACCCAGAATATGCTTTCCCATCCGATATCTCCAGTATTCCATTCAGTGCCGCTGGACAAACCACATTTATTAAGGATGTAGCAGCTGTAGTTGCCGCTGTAGATGGAGGTGTTGGATTATTTTACTGGGAGCCAGCTTGGATTAACAATGCTGGGTTGGGAAGCAGTTGTTCTGATGCTTTGTTGGTTGGTACTGATGGTACTGCGAGATCTAGTTTGGCTGTTTTCAGTAGCATCTAGATGGATGGATGGGGAAGGAGTGTGGATTCGCTTCGATATTGTAGATACTTACTCCAATTTAATACGTACATATCATTATCCTATTTTCAAGGAATCGAACTTCTCTGGCATAAATAACAGTGCTGCCATGAGTTTCACTAAGTCAATTGGATGTAGTTAATTGGCATTCCATATTTTGAAAGCATACCATAGATCTTAAAAGCGCCATCAATCAACAACTTTTGTGCCAGCTGCTAACGCTTCTATTCTCAATAAGCACTCCCACTTTAAAAATCTCAAGTCCATATCTGCCAAAAAAATCATCGAGGGTTTTATACTATGCTATGCAATAGCCAGCCTGCCTATACGAGATTGCAGATGTAGATACACAAATGATCCCAGAATTCAATTCAATTAACCCAACCCATATACATCCATTACTCCAAGCACTATCCGTCTCATCATCATATATCATAGCTCAAAAAACAACTCATACTTCATACTCGTCAATCGTAAAATCATTTCTCATCAAGCTTTTTTAAACACATAGTAACCTGCTCACCCAGCAATTCTAATTCCATACGTGGAGTCGGGTCCGAATCATCGGCAGACCCCAGAAACTTGAGTGCCCTCTCCTGAGCAATTTTTAAAGGCTGTAGATATGAGGTCTCGACTTCTTTTCCCATGCCTGGCGGTACAATGGAGGAATATTGTTCTGCTGTTACAAAGAAAAAGAAGTTCAAAGCCGTCATGTGAAGGGTGAAATCCTGCATTAACTCCACTACTAATTCATCATCGGATGAACTGAGTAGAGTTGATATGGCTGGAAAAATATTTGATTTCGTCTCCAAGAGAGCAGCAGTAGTTGAGAACAAGTTGTCCGATTTTCTGTCATGTGCTGTCATCAACTCTTCCTTCAGCCAAGTGATCGCTGATGTTTTCAAAGCCTCGGCACTTTGTGTTTTGTCGGCTGAATCTTCCAGTGTCTTGGAAATAAAGGTTAATCTCATCATATCGAGAGGATGGGCGTGTAGAATAGCAGAAGTCAGCTTGTGAGCGCAATATCGTAGACCCGGAGATGGATTTGTTGCCGACCATAAGGACAATGCTCGTAGATGTGCCATGAAAGTAGCGTCCTTAAATTCTCCTGACACAAATTTGTTTGTATTTTCCAGCCATAAGCCGATGGCCAGAACTGCATCGGGGATGGTAAGTGGTGCCTCGGCAGCAGCTTCGAAAAATCGCGCCACTAACTTCGCATGATCAGGAAAAATAGACATGGTTGGCTCAGGTGTTTTCGTCTTAAACATTATTGATGAAAAAAGAAGAGAGGCGAGAAGATATAAGCAGCCATTGGGAGAGAGAGGAATATCTTCAGCGGAGTCGGGCAGATTCTCTTCGGGATTTGGAGCATTTGCAATTGGTTTAGTAGAATAGATTGTTTCGAAGAGGAGGTCGTAGTTAACTAGATCCAAATCGTGGCTCAATGCCTAGAAATATTAGTCAAGTAGCATGATATGAAGGAATAGTACTTACCACAAGCTGTCCAACAACAGTTTCACGGATTTGGAACTCGGGTTTCGTCTGAAATGCTTCTGCCAGAGTCGTCCTTCCTGCTACAACTCGATTTGGATCGAAATGTTCTTGTAATCGGCCGGCCCACTCTAAAGGATAATCATCGATATAGTGTTCTAGCATTGTAGTTACCAGGCCCTGCAGCAGTTTCTGCTGTATTGCAGATTCTTGTATGTCTTCTTCTTGGGCCTCAGGATCTGGTGCGATAGGTAGGGAGGATTCTAATTCAGGACGCATAACATTGGAAATGCTAAGGCTCGATTGACGCTGCGGGAGTGTTGGCCGTTTCTTGCCAGAGATTGTGTGAATGAATTTACCAACAGCGATAGTTGCTCGATGTGAGGGCTGGAACACTTTCATGATAGCCAATACCGTAGTTGCGAGAAATCGTGAAGGGTGTTTCGTTTTGATTCGGGGATGAAGTATTGCAAGAAGGCTGAGCAATAAGCAGAACCGATCAACATCATCTGGTTCTGCTACTTCTCCTCCGTCTAATTCGGAATTTGTTTCTTGAGAGTTGTCTTCAACGACAGATAAGTCCAGTGTCCTCAATTGTTCCATTACTGGAATGATGCATTCTCGTGGATTCGCAAGACGTGCGATTGTAACCAGACATGTTTCTGCACCGGGAACTTCAAGAAGTAGAGGCATTACATCCCAACCCATAAGATTCGCAAGTCCTTTATTTTGTAATAGATCGTCGAATGCTTCTAGGAGTTTCGCATGCAACTCTGGTGGGGATGGTTCTTCGAAGAATATTTTTCGGAGCCATGATAGATATAATGGATAATCACCATTCGGAGGTGCAAGGATTTTGATATCGTTCAATGGATCTTTTACATCTGCCATCCTGTCCGATGAGTGTTTTTTGGAAGTAATGTCGAATGTAATTGATGAGTGAATGATTGTAGCTTCATGACTTCATGAGGAGGGAGGGGCTGAGGGCGATGAATATGAAATTGCGGGTCTGGCAGAATATTAAAAGGCGGTAAGTTACGAGCTTGTTTTAGGCTAGACGATTATGCCTAGGTATGTACTGTACTGTACTGTACTGTACTGCTTAAGTAGACTTGAAAACTTGTCTGTGGCTGCTCTTGTGGCTGTGACTTATAATTGGAACTATTTTCTAAATGGCAATCGATACTTCTTCATTCTCCAGGATTCATATTGAGATAAATGAGGTTTGCAATGCTTCATGGTTGTGGTAGTCCCATCCATTAGGGCAGATTATCAAGTCTCCCCGTTAGATTTACAGTATCTACTGAGATGATTTGCTGTAATTGAAGTAAGATGTTGAATCGGGTAGGTAACATAAGATGTGTTTACCCTTGGAATCACCACTCAATGCCTGTCACATATGCCTGTACACGCCTCAAATAAGGTCGCCTCCTGCAACCTTCATCTAGCACAGCCGAGTGCTGCTGGTCTGCCTTTCAAAATGTATTCATACTGTTTTTCTTATTCATTTCCGCTGGTGTATTTCAATTTCTCGATCGGTTATGATATCTACGCATGGCGGCTTTTGGCTGGTCTGTGGGTGACTTGGTCGCTGCGATCAACGTTGTTTGGATAGTGGGCAATGGATTAAAAAGTGCTGGTGGTTCCTCGGATGACTACCAAAAAACTATCGCATTCCTTGAAAGTTTGAACGCTACCTTGAAGCGTCTCTACGATTCTGATGGTCTCCGCATTAGTGGAAACGACCTATTATCCATTCAGAGTCAGGTAGAACTTATTCGTCAACCAGTGGAGAAATTTACAGCAAAGATTACCTCCAGGTATGGCTCCGATCTGGGGCGTCAGGTTAGGACGAACGCGCTTCACAAATTTACCATTGGCTTTTGGAAGAAATCGGCCTGGGCGCTTCTGAAGGAAGCAGAGAATCTGCAGGAAGAGATATCTATGCCATTGTTGCTACTTCAACTATCAGAACTACATCAAATACAGTATGTGTTCTATGTTCCCGATGAAGTTAACAAGGAGATAATGCTGATTATACTTGTAGACTACTAACATCTCAGCTACACAACGTTTTACCGTCAGAAGTTACACGCCAAGTGAACGATGGCATCCGTACTCTTGCAACTGCCCACATCCAGGTTCAAAATGACCACAACGAATCAGTCGAACGGAAGCTCACGGAAATACCCCAATACTTGGCAGATATGAAGAGCGAGTTTGGTGATAGAATCGACAATGCAACCAATGGAGCTATTACTCCCTTGATTAGCGGACTTCGAGATATGGCAGAGTATTCAATAGATACAAGAGAAATTTTGAGTCGAAAGATAGATGAATTGCCACCACGATTGCAAGAAAGGACTAACGCCATTTCCCAAACGATAGATACCATGCAGATTGAAGTTCGTGAGTCAAATCGAAGATTAGAAAGCACCCTTCGCGATCATGAAAACGAACTGCAGATCATCAAGTCGGCTTTGCTCAACAATTTGCATACGGCCAGAACAATTACCAACAATAAAATGCTCGATTGGGGAAATGGGAGTAGCCAACAGAACACGTTACAGGATGCTAGAAAGCACTTTGAAGAGCTGTTCGTGATCCCGGTCTTTGTTCTTAATATAGGATCTTAACACTTGGAATAGGATTAAACTGTTAGCCCAAATAATAATGGAGCTTCTAGGCCAGCTCTGGTACGTGGTTCTTTAGCTTGGTGGTTGGTGCTAATATTATTCCTTCCATAGGCCGCTGATTGCACCAATTCTTCTCAATATCAAAACCTTGCACACTTTCATGGCCCATCTTCCCAGCTTTTTATTGGATAACAATGTAACTTTTATCGATTATTTCAATCGGCCGCGAAGTCTACCATACACTATATATAGGGATTGGCATGTAAGTTAGTCGAGATTGCTCCCTGATGCCACCGCAATACTAATCATACTAGACTTTCGATCGATTTATACGAGCCGAATTTGATGCTATTCCTGGGAACCGACAAATCACTAACAATCTGTTTCATATCACTGATTCCTCCGGGGATGTGGTTCAGAAGTCAAACTGGAAGAAGTTGGTTACACCAAACGCTCAGATATCAATAGCTGTTATCCTAGAAAGTATCGTTGTTAGGGATCGATGCCCTAGGTGTAGGACTTTGATTAGTCGTTC
Source organism: Rutstroemia sydowiana (assembly GCA_000812895.1). Classification (NCBI taxonomy): domain Eukaryota; kingdom Fungi; phylum Ascomycota; class Leotiomycetes; order Helotiales; family Rutstroemiaceae; genus Rutstroemia; species Rutstroemia sydowiana. The sequence goes on from JWJB01010433.1 coordinate 30,067, forward strand.
GAGTAATCGGAAGAAAAATCTCAAATGGTATGTGTTTTGCCTCTTAACGCAAAATAACTTATTAAACTTCAGTGAAAGCTCGAATCAAGAATGCGGTCTTGAATTTACCGTGGATTATTTCTTCCCTGTCACCAACTCTGCCAGACCGCCATCTCCATCCTCAAGCTTCCAAAATATTTCACGTTCAGACATTCATGTTGGGAGTGCAGATGCACATCTTGCACTTGCGGAAGTTGACGAAATTAAAGACCCGCATAAAACTTTCAAAAACTCACGGGGTATCAATCAACTAGAAGAAGATTATATAACCGATACTTTTGAGTTGAAGAAGTACTTCCGCCGTGTACATTTCAATTACGAACGGCAGCCTGTCTGCCCTGTTTGTATGGGTTACAACTTTACACTCAAGGAGATTGATACGGATTTTTTTAGGATGCATATACTTGCTAAACGCGTACATATTTTTACGTGTGTAAGGAATAACTTCACAAAGTCCATGGTAAAGTCTATGATGAGTACGAAGTCCCTGGCAAAGTTAGGGAAATATGATCAATTAGCGATTTTACATTTCGTGCGTATCTTGGGGGTCCTTGAAGTGGTTTTGCTCAGAGAAGGATCCATTAACACATTATCCATACCTGCATCATTACCCATACATGCATCGTTATTAATAGATCAAGATAAATTCTTTCTGGGAGCCAGTTGGAAAGTCAGGATGTCCTGCGCGGCGTCGTAGGGACGATTTGATTAAGACGAGCAGTATATATTGGAGCAAAAGAATGAAGCATACTACAATACATGTTAAGTCAAAACCAACCTTCAAAACCAAAGCGAGTATATCAACATATCCCAAACAACCCCCAAACAACTCCAAACAACATTCAAACAACCGCTCCAAAACCTCCATAAATACCCCTTCTAATACCCAACTTACTTCCCATCCCATTAAGTACCCCTCCTACTACAACTTACACCCCATTCCATTCCCCATCACCCTTTTCACAACTAACACCTCAAACCATCAAAATGTGCCTCAAACTCACATGCCACCACCGCGCCTGCGGGCACACAATGCCACTGGGCTACGCCTTTTGCGAGCATCAACGCAGCACAGGAATCGAACCCGCCCAGTGTCCACATCTAGTATCTACTGCTAAGCTTACTAGAGATTGTTTATGCGATCAATGTGTGGCTGACAACGAGCGGGCTGCGTGGGAAAAGATGTACGCCTGGTTTTGTGAATTTGCTGGTTGGGAATAAGATCTGAGATTCGAGATCGAGATAGGTGGGTTGTTTTCTTTGTTTTTTTTATCGAGTAAATTAGGTACATTACTGTAGGAGCGAACTGGAATGATTGTTTTCTTTGTGTTTTTTGTCGAGTTAAATAGGTAAGTAAGGAGGGAAAGAATTAGAATATAGATTGTTTTTTAGACAGAAATAGTATTTAAATGATATGTTTACAGTGAATGATAATGATGGTGAGATTAAAAACGCGATATACTAGACTGAGTATCTATACGGAAGTTTGGACGTTGATCACCTCGATGGTGAAATGTTCGTGAATTGGGTGTTGAGAGTTGGGATTGTGGGGAGGATTACAGACTTGTGTAGTAGAGGTTAATTTTGGAGGGGAGAGATGCAGTGATAAGTACTAGTAGATATCATATTGTAGTGTTAATGATGCATGGGTTTATCATATCTTGGAAAGCCAACTCTGGTAAATGGGATTCAAGAAGGGGGTTTAGTTTTACATCGCTAGTTGACCAATGCTCTAGTAATTGCCATTATATTTTTCATATATTCTCTTACACTAACCTTCTCCTATCCTCACTAACCTTTCTAATAATCTTCGCGTCTCTGAAATTTTACAGTTATACAGAAGAACTACCAGTAGCGACAGAGAACTACCAGTAGCGACAGACGCAAAAACTTCGCAAGTATCTGGATTGAACCTCGGATTAGTCAGTCAGTTAGTCTTCGTACACAGCTTTTAATATTCGGCTTGCCTGTTGTCGTCGTGGATACCTATCATAACTTTCCCTGTAGCCGGTCTCACTATACATACAATACAGTAAGAGTGAGGAGCTGTCTGTGCATACAATAACCTTACAGTATGGTGCCGGTATTCTGTCATTTGAATTGTCTATATCCCTTCTGAGCTTCCTAGCTGGTGGTGGAAAGAAGTCCAAAAGGGATTTGAATCATGATTGAAGATGAAGAAGAAGAAGAAGAAGAAGAAGAAGAAGAAGAAGAAGAAGAAGAAGAAGAAGAAGAAGAAGAAGAAGAAGAAGAAGAAGAAGAAGAAGAAGAAGAAGAAGAAGAAGAAGAAGAAGAAGAAGAAGAAGAAGAAGAAGAAGAAGAAGAAGACGAAAGATGTCACAGGACAGCAA
>JWJB01010434.1:0-28253 GCA_000812895.1 Rutstroemia sydowiana
CATGGCAACCATGCTTTATTCAGAAGGTCCACAGAATTTGCATTCTCATCTAAGCCTTACTCACCGGCATTGCACCCCGGTTTCTTATATCCATAATGCCATGGAATGTGCTTTGCCCCCGTTTGCTGAAAACCAACAGCGCTCGTGTTGTGTTGGTACAGCACATGGTAATCATGCGATGTGACAATTTTATGCACGTAAGACGACCGAATTTCTTTTTCTGTGAGCCCTTATGTATCGATCGTTATCATTCTGCAAGACGGCAATAGGTAATCATTCGGTGTCCGAATTGCATCTCGCTGGATTGGAAAAAGCATGGCATTGATTGGCGCTAATGCAAGATCCCTCTACTCCGTAGGAATGAACCCTTCGGTAAAAATTTCTAGATGCTACTCAAACGGCGGCATTGTATGACATGGAAATTTTATGCTGGGATTCAAGTGGTGGCACAACATCAATATGGAAGAAAAGGGGTTAGAAATGCTGTAGATTAAGGGAACCATGGAGATTAGGCCAACTGTTGGATCACAAATCATGATAAATGGATGGCATGGATGAGAATTCTATCGACAAAGAAAATTTGGGAATGGTTATTACTTCTATTTGTATCGAATATGTAAATGGATGTATTGTTTCTATTCATATAGAATATGTGACTGAAAGAATGTAGTGTTTGTATCTGATCAATAATGACTCGTCGAGGATAGACCCCAAAACAAAAATATCCCCCAAAAATGAGAAAAACAGCGAGTATAATAAAGGAGAGGATGAACCAAATATGCCTTCACCTCCACATGATAGAGAGACCAGTTGACAGCGCGCACTCTGCTAATCCCTTTCCTCCATTCCGAAAAAAATGCTAAACACACTCAAAGCTACTACCACAATAAGTTTCAATTATGTTGTTAGCACAGCACTCCCAGGCCCCCGGACCGTGTGAAGTCGGACGGTTATTAAAAGTATATGAGTAATAGTAAGGCTGTGTTACATTATTCGTGATGTTCACGAAGGTGCTAATCGAGAGCTCTGGTACCAGGGGTGTGCTTAGGCTGACCGAGTGAAATGAGGTATTTGCGATGGCACCGGTGTTCTGGAGATAGTTCAGAATGCCAATTTGATGGCAGGAGTTATCCACGACGAGCAGGTTTGCATAAGCGTCATGTAGTTTTGTATCATTGCCTGTATTGGTGATCCACTGCAGCGAGCAGCTGGTATTACCTTTGCAAAAGTTGTCCGATATGCAGTTTGCTAGAGCCGGCGCAAGAACCGAAGCCATGATGGCGAGATAGTAGTTGAGTCGCATCATCGTAATCAGCTGGTATCGGAATTTCTGTATAAGCTTTTGCCCTTAAGTTTGTTTCGTCGGAGAGAAATCAATATTTCAAGTAATTTTGCTTTTGCGAACAACTGACGTTATCAACAGTGGACCAGACAGTGTTTATATCACTTTTTTAGGACAAAGCATTCATGGACCCTTGGTTTGAACAAATTTGTGATGGGTATATATAGATTGAGAATGTTTGATAATAAAGAAGCAGTAAATAGATTACTATTTTATTCCAGGTCAACCATCCCATGAAAGAGCATGTTTTGTACTAATTGTATACTTTTAGCTTTTCATTGTCAAGCTTTTTTCCGGCAAGAATGTTCCAGAAGAGATACCTACATATAGTGAATATCTTGCAGGTGAGTATACATCTCTCGGTCATTGCATTGGAGAAAGGGTATTTATGCCACTGGCTGTGCATCACTTATTGTTGAGAACTACTTGTCTCAGGCCCATAAGACCTATCCATACTGCTTCCTCGGTCCTAATTGTTCGACTGCCTTGCCCAGGGCAAACATTTACCCATCTGTCAAATACTTTTTGTGCTTCTACAACACCAAGTTTCCGTAATGCTTCATCGTTCTTGACGGCAATTTCTAGGCCAGCCACGCCACCAAACACCACTAGAAGATGTTTGAACTTCCCCACTTTCTGTTCTTCATTATCGGAATACAATTCTTGAACCGAGGCACCTCTTTCGGATGTTCCAATTGCAAGATCGTATCCTCCTTCATACCCGCATTCAGTGAAAACATCGCTTAGAGATTGGGCCTTTCTGACATTATAACCCCAGTAATAACCTCCATCCTCCCGAGGTTCGCTGGGACTCACAACTTCTGCATGAATAACCCCAAATGTACGGTCTTTTTGAGCCTTCTCTGCATCTTCGCCGAGTTTCAACGTAACCCTGTGGTGCGCGGGTATTTGTTCGGGAACTGTGACTGGTATCCTTAATCCTGCCTCTACAAATGTTCCATGTTCATCTGCGCCTGGCAAAGTAACGCCTTCCCTATACATACACCATTCATCGGCCCTGAAATGATGTGGCAGATCTAAACTTGGAAGTGTACCTGCTGTTCTGAGATTTGGGTGCATGGGGAAGAGATGTCTCCTAAGATGCGGGGGTGTTTCGAGGTAGCTGAGCAGATGGGTAAGGAAATGATCTGGGTCGGAGTTTGCTGTGTAACCATCTTGGACCACCTCTTGTTGGTGATTTTCGGATTCTTGATGGGGTTGGGATTGGGACTGAGATTGAGTTCGATGGCGTTTCGGGGGTTGCGCGTTCCCATCGGAGAAGATCACAACCTCGTCAACGCAGAAGACTGAAAGCGCGCGAGCAATATGACCAGCCATCGATGTTCGGAGGTCATGACCTTGGGCACTGGAATAGTTATTTTAGCATAATTCAATTCGCATAGTTGAACTCAGTATACTTTGCGATGATACTTCCTGGTAGTGCGACAGTAACAGTCCAATCTCTGCCGTTGGTAGGTTGAAAAACGGCGGTCGGTTTGGAAGTATCTACATGTACCGCATCTGATCCGCTGGAAGTTGTGCCATTGGGAACTGCCTTGGCCTCGGCTTGACGCTTGCGCTTCTGTGTATACGGATTTAGTAATTTGATGTGCTATAGGCAGAAGTGGATTGGCTATGGCTATACCTTTGCATTTGTCTCTCCTCTTCCCATCTTTGCGATTGATTAAGAAATTTGTTACTTTTCAAAAATAATTTTGAGGACTCAAGGCGGTCAAATAATGCCGGCATAATTTGATTGATTCGGAATAGTCCGATGCCTAGCTACTTAGAGTCTGTGCACAATTTAGATAAAGAGGGACCAGATCTCCACTTCATTTGGGGGAGCTATTGATAATCCAGTAAGAAGCAATACGTCCATTCAACCTTCAACCGCAACTTAGAAACCTTCAACCTTTCAGTTCATTTTCAAGCAACATGTCTTCCTCAGTTCATATAGACTCTAGCATGCAGTTCAGCAAGCTGCTGGGCTCTTCCACCGTCGTTGTCTCAGATTGTGAGTATCCTCGGTTGCCACTGGAATATCCGCCGTCGCATTTCAAATCACTGACCTAATTAATCTTCTCGCAGTCTATGCAGATTGGTGTGGGCCTTGCAAAGCTATTGCTCCAACTTACGAGTCCTTGGCGGCGAAACACTCCAAACCAAACCGGGTTACTTTCACAAAAATAAATGTCGATAACCAACAAGCTATTGCTCAGCGATATGGCGTTAGAGCGTAAGCAACTCTTTATTTCATATCCGCACTACTATCCATACTTACCACTTAACAGCATGCCGACTTTTCTCATATTCAAATCCGGGACTGTGATTGAAACGATTCAAGGCGCAGATGTTCGCAGACTAACTACCGCAATTGAGAATGCTGTAAAATTTGCGGGTCCAGCGAAACCGACTTATTCATCAGAGGGGCGAACACTTGGTGGAGCTTCCCCCGCCGCCTCCACTGGTTCCTTGATGGCACGAAACTTCAGCTTAGAGAGATTTATACGAGATATTATCGCGTTTTTCGGGTTATACCTTTACTCCTTGTTCGCTTTTGATGCGTATACAGCTGCAGAAAACTCGCCATTTAATATACATAAGCCAGCAGTGACGGCTACACCTGCGGCTAGTGGACGACCAGCGGCTGGACGGCCTGCTGCTCCATCTGGTAGAAAGCTGGGGACCATCGCAGATATTGCGGATAGGAGTTGAATTGGTTATAAGGTCTATAATTTGAGAACTTTATTGCAAGCGAAAGGCTGGCGTATTTGATTACTGGGAATATTCCAAATGGATTTTATGGAGGCTAAGTACAATTAGGCAGTACTACTCTTTTGGTGGTGCAAATTTAGAATACAAGTATCTGTGACTTGGCTGTAGATGCCTCTCTTTCTTTGTCTTCCTTGTTCTTTATTTTCCAATGTCTCTTGCATATGAGAACTAGGAGCATACTTCAATTGAAATAGAAGTATCTAGAATTCACTTCTTCAGTTGAAGTCGAACTCCCTTAACATTCGGGTAGGTCATAGCTACTAGTCATAGAAGATGTACTACAGTAAGCCTTGAAACTTGCTGTGTCTAGTGATAAGTGGGTAATTACCGCCGGCAATCAGTAATACGTGGGTCGGCTTCATCTAAACATTATCAGATATACAATAACCGCATTTGTCATTTGGGCTACACCATACTTTCGTACATTACTAATTATCTGATATCCACCAGATCCTTTCATGCATTATGCCGGGTTTAATGGTATCACCGCCCATAACTCCAATCCACCTACCTAATCTCCTGAGTCCTGACAAGATTATTATGGAGGACCTTTCGTCATCCCAAGGTATGATGTCTACGTTATCCATTATTGGATTACCTAGGTTTACGGGTATTTGTAATATCTTGCTTCAACATTCCTTATTCTTCGGCAAATCCTATCACCCGGATATTCTCCAGCCGATCGGAAACCCCGCTTTGATGTCCCAGTCGCCCTTACCTACTACCTATTCTGCTCTAGGACTTAACTCCAATATCCGGATAATGAGGTATAAATACCTACTTGGGTAAACAGAAGGTTTCTGCAACCATCTCAGTGTCACTTCTTCTAGTACCATTATCTGATATTTCATCCGATAAACTAAGTTCTTTATTTAAAATGACAAACGTAATGAAATACACAAATCTGGGGACTTCTGGTCTTCGAGTTTCTCGCATATGCGTTGGATGCATGTCATTCGGCGACCGTCGTGGTGCGTGGAAGTGGGCTGTTGAAGAGGATGAAGCTCTACCTGTCATTGAAGCTTGCTATAAAGCTGGAATGAACTTCTTTGATACCGCCAATGTATACAGCAATGGCACATCGGAAGAAATCCTCGGAAAGGCGATTCGAAAATATCAGCTCCCACGCGAGAATATTGTCGTCGCAACGAAACTATTTTCTCCAGTCGGGAAGAGAGTGGGTACTGATTGGGAGCGACCTGGACAAATGACTATAGAGGAAAGAGAACGCAAGGGTTACCTCAATGCCTATGGATTAAGTCGAAAGCATATCTTCGACAGTGTGGATCTCAGTTTGGAGAGACTGGGACTAGATTATATTGATTTACTACAAATCCATCGATTCGACAAAAACACTCCAATCAAGGAGACAATGAAGGCATTGCATGACATTGTAGAGTCTGGAAAAGTCAGATACATTGGAGCATCAAGCATGTGGGCTCATCAATTGCTAGAAATGCAATATACGGCGCGAATGAATGGGTGGACGGAGTTTATCAGTATGCAGAACTTGCACAATGCTGTCTACAGGGAGGAGGAGAAGGAAATGGTTCCAAGTCTACAGAAGTTTGGTATGGGCATGATTCCATGGAGTCCAGTTTCAATGGGATACTTGGCGCGGCCGCACAAGGAGTTTGCCGAGACGCAGAGAGGGTCTGGAATGGGTGGGAAGATCATGGGACAGGAATTTTCGGAGGCAGATATCAAGACCAATGCGAAGATTGAAGAGATTGCAAAAAATAGAGGCGTGAGCATGGCGGTTGTTGCAATTGCTTGGAGTTTGAGCAAAGACTTTGTAACTGCACCAATTGTCGGAATCTCAAAATTGGAAAGGGTTCAAGAAGCTGTTGATGCAGTCAATTTTGAACTCACTGCTGAAGAGACAGCCAGCATTGACGAACTGTACCTCCCAAAACGCCAGTTTGGATTCTGATTTTGATTTGGTGCAGCTAGGGTCATGAGGTAATGGGTAGATTTTAGCTCGGAATTTCTTGGCGTACTCGTGCAGAGTAGAACGCCAGAAGGTTTTCTTTTCAAATACATTGTCCACAATTCACTATTCAAAATACGAGCAATGAATTTGTCTGCCAATTCTCTGAATCCAGCGATCATAGTAGGGTAATTTGAAAAGATGAAAAGAAGATTAATACATACTACAGTACAGGTACCTGGGTAGATCCACAACACGAAAACGAAAATCCCCAACAAGGCGGAAACCAAAACAGAACCATTATAAAATATCTTCAAAAACAATCAAATTGCATGCACACTCCCTTAACAACCCTTGACCCGCTCCCACCCCAATGCGATAAGTGTTCACTTGTCGAGATGGAGTTCTGCCGTCCACGATCAACTTCTTAAATATCCCATTGCGGCATCCGAGCGACCACAGACTCCAGGCTAGCATCATTCGCATCCTGAGGGTCCTGGGCTGGCGAGCCTTCAATCACCAACAATCCACCCACACCACCTTGCCTCCTGTTCCTAAAGTCATCGAACTCCCGTTGCTGTTCTCGTGATTGACGTTGTTCCCTCTCCAGCCTATTCCTGAGATTCTGGATAATTCGTTCTTGCTCTTTGAGAAGTTCTTTCGTGCTTTTCTGATGTAGCTCGAAGGATTTGCGTTCCGTGGCAAGCTGGATTTTGAGAGTGGAATTGTTTTCCTTGAGTTGTGTTGTAGTTTCACTTGTGGTAATATCTACTTTGGTTTGCAGAGTCTGGATATCTTTGCGCAAAGTTACCATGTTTTTGCCCATGCTACTCATAAGGCTTTCCGTGGCGAGCTGGATTTTGACAGTGGAATTGTTTTCCTTGAGTTGTGTTGTAGTTTCACTTGTGGTGATATCTACTTTGTATTGCAGAGAGTGAATATCTCCGCGCAAATTTGCAATGTTTTCGCTCATGCTACTCACAAGGCTCGTAGTTTTCTCTAACTCCGTTTGCATATACTGAGAATCGTCCCCCAAGCTTCTTATTTTGTCTATAGCAAGACGTATGTCTGGCATGCCGCCATAATCTTGGTCGTCGGATCCGAACCTTGTGTTTCTGGATTCAAGAGATGCCAGTCGGGCATGCAGCATAACACTATCCTCCCACCAATCCTTCGCTGCTCTTAGTTTGATCTCCCACTTTCTGATGTATTCAGCATGCTTGGGACCGTAACACTGAGTACAGAGACATGCTTGAACGAGGATACGTAGTGAATCCAAAGTTTTAGGATGAACCGGTGAACGAGATGCGATTTTCTCAATTTCTGCACTAGCTGTTGTTTGATGTCCAATGGAAACGGGCCCGGGGCTGTCGACAATATAGACCGGAGAAAGTGTTGGAAGGTGAAATACAGATGATAAACCATACGTGCTGAGACATTGCAGCCTTTTTACCGGCTCTAACTCGAGGACTTCATAGACATCCCATTTGAAAGGTGGAGAAGTCTCCATGGTATTCATGATATTCATAGTTTTCATGGTGTTCATGGTATTCCTGGTATTCCTGGTATTCATGATATCCATGATTAACAAATCTATTGAATCGCAATGTTTGGTAATGGGATTTTGGGTCTTCAATAACCAACATATGTTTAGACAGCGGCATGTCAATATATTACCTGGGATCTGAGCAATAGCATCAGATCAGTACACTCTTCCAAAAAAAAAAAATAGAACCCTTCCATTTCTTTCACCAAACCGAAACGATACATAAAATCCTACTTGTTGCATAATCGCAAGATATTGGTACACAAGAGATTCCGTATGGATGGCATAGTTCGTCGGGGCCACGGCTCTGATTATTAGCCGCCGAACAAGCTTAAAGTTACCGGTAGATTGGTAACCCCCTGAATTGTATACAATCAATTGGGTACAAGAGAAAGATATGTACTACTATAAACAACCACCACATTGAAGAATCAGCAGAATACTACTACATGAATTTCTGTACGTTTCATTGTATATCTTGCGCAAGATAACAAAATTCATGTATTCACACAACGTAATTGGCAGATATCAATTTGATGAAGATTGTGGGGTTGCAACGCTAAGGGATTGCCAACATCATGTAACTCCTGAACTTGAGGGGTTGTTTAATTTGGCAGGCGATGGATAACATAGCCTTGATTTGATTCAAATTGGTGGGAATTAAGTATTGAATTTCTGAACCAACTTGAATGCTTCATTGCCCAGGGGATGGTAGTTACTCCTCCATTACCAATTACCTCCTTTCCATTTCATCGATTCTCAAGCCAGGATAACAACTGGTACATCTCCGTGTTTCATGTTTTGAGTCCAGTACCAGATTGTCTGCTAAGTTAACATCTCTAATTCCTCACGTCAAGCAGCCTCACAACTGCTAATCGTCAGAATTAACACATGGCTGGCAATCGTCTTGCTTGTACTATTGGTAGAAACTCATCCTTCGCAGCTCTGTTCAGCTTCTTCCTGAGGCTTCCTCGGATATGGTCTCCATTCCATATGAAAGATATCTACCCGGCTTCATGTTTGAATACAAAGACACTTAATCACTAAGCCCACCTATTTTATGCTCATGTTTGAGTTATAACTAAGAGATAATCTCAGTTAGCTCATTGAGAGATGTCCATAGTAACTCGTCAAATCTCATCAAGCTTCCTCGGCTTTTCATACAGGCATTACTACAACGACGTCAGATAAGATTGGTGAGTTGTGGCATTTTCGGCAGAGTTTCAGCCATGTCTTCGTCTGATTCACTCAGCTCAGCTGCAAGATGTAAGAGCTCGTCGTACGTAGGTATATTCAATCTCAGCAAAATAATAGACCAAGTCTGTTTCAGGACACAAGGTATGGTAATCAGCTTGTGTAGTAAAGTCTACATGACAAGAACCCTCACGATCTCTTCATCACAGGACCTAGAAAATGTAACAACTCACAAATGAAACGAAAAAGTGAAAGAAAGCAACTTCCAATGGTGTTGCAAGGTTGGTGAAGAAACTGAATGCACGTTATTAGAATTGTTGGGGCGATGTTTCGGGCCGTTCCCCGCATACTCATCACAATTGGGGGTGCCTTTTTAGCGCTTCTTCAAAACAATATACTGCATAATATCGTGAGGGCTGTGGCTTCATCTTTGGATGTGTAGTGAATAAGAGCTAGAGGAGCTGGACAGCTGGATATGAACTGGGCCTGTTACAGTAATCATGAATGGCGAAACATAGTTTTGTAAGTGTTTTGCCTCGTTCTCTTTGAATTCCTGTTCTTCATGTTTCGTTTATGATCATTCTGTGAAAGTTCGAATTGAATATTTAGCTAAAATTGAATATTGACTTAGTCATATAAGCCGCCGGCCCAAGGAAGTCCCCATCAATATTCAACACCTCACCATCAGCCACCGTTATCGGATCCGACGATTTAAAAGATGGACTTTATGAATTTGACTTTGAGTCTGGTTCTTGTGATTTTGATGGCGGAGATACAGAGGTAGAAGACACCAATTGCATGGTTCAAGTTCAGACCGAACACAATGTAGAAGATACGAACTTACTTGCTCAGATCGAAAATGATAATGATCACGATGAAGCTGATGTTCAACCAATAACCAAATTTCAAGAAATTATTTGTTGGATCCAACCATTTGAGAGTATATCACCTATCTCAACATCGGCTTCTATCTCACTTTGGCTGTTAGGGACAGGTGGTGGAGTAGATGAAGATCAAGAAGAAGATGATGGGAAAGAGAACGAGTTTGGGTTTAGAGATGAGCCGATATTCGCATAAGGGGTGATGGGAAGATTGAACCCGCTCTGGAGGGAGTTGCGCGGTTGCAATTCCATAAGTGGTTTATTAACTACTATATTGTATTATACGCGTCTGATTATGTACTTTGATTCCTCAGGACTTTAAATATATATGTGTTATACACTTCATTCATACATTCTCACTGGATTCGAAGCCGAAAAGGTAATTTTGACAGTACATAAGATCAGCACGAATCAATATCTCATACAAATATCCTAACTTCCAGGCTATTGGAAAGCTTCACAAATACCGGAATCGGAGAATTGAGAATTGAGAATACTGAATACATTATATTGCAAGAACCTGAAGGGTGATCATAAGGGTCACCCCTCCGAACTATCTGCTAGCTAAGTTCCGACAGCTATCGGAGTTGTAAGGGTAGTAATACCGTTTGTTTATGAATGAAAGTATAACCTTATATGTTTGGAAATACAAAAGAAAACCTCATAGCCAAGTGACTGACTATTCCATACTATCGCCAAAAAGCATTAAGAATGCTTGGTGTAGAAGAAAAAATATCATTAAGAAAACACAAAATGCCAGTCTCGTCTTCGTCCTACACATAATAAATTCCACCTTACGACCAATGTTCCCCTATCCAATTCCCTTGCGTTGAGAGTATACTTGCAGCACACCTCGACGCATCACTTGCCCTTACTTCTCGGAGCACCTGGAGAATCAACCCACAACTTTCTCTTCGCCTTATATACCGTAACATGGACCTTGGAAACATGTCTATCATCAGGACGATGTAGATCAAATACTGGAATATGGCCGTGGTTCCAAAAGTACTGAATATTTACCGATTTCCGGTCGAAATCATAAAAATACCCGGGGTGGTTCTTTTCGCCTTCATAGCTATTGACGATAGAAAACTTGTACATGGGATTTTCCTCTTCCGGATTCATGATAAAAGTAGGTCCATTATCGGTTCCAAATCTACCCGGGATATCTTCCACTCGAACCCAGATGGGTTTTTCGTTTTCTTCATCCCATCCATCCCACGCGGGAATATTTTCAACCATCTCTGTGCACTTCCCTCCGGTCTTGATGGCGAATCCTTGTGTTAAGAATGCTGCTTGAAATTCAACAAGTATGTTGCTTAGTTCTTCTCGTTCAGGACCCAATATATTACGGAGATCAGGATCCTCAGGGAGCGGGAGTGCAATCGGGAGGGAGGTAACTTTAAAATCACCTATCAGATCAAGGATTTGATCATGCCACATGTGGATGGGATCTTCTGGGGGCTCTGGACCTCGTGGAGCCTCATTGTCTTCATCTTGTGGAGGACTGGGAGTTCGTGGAGCTGGACCAGCCATTTTGAGGTTAGGTAAAGGCTATAAACTCATTAATACAATATCTATACAGAGCGGAGACTGAATATCTTGTGTTATACTAACATTGAGAGGTTGATTGAGGTATATCTATTGGTTTCTGCGGGATGTAAACTATGTAAAGATAATGATTTCTTTACAAGATCTTGATATTTGGTATTGGGAAGTTGAGGAAGGAGAATTAAGAAGCAGATATGCCAGAATTTATAGCCAGCAGCTTGCCCAAAGCTTCCCATTTACTGAATCATCATAGTATCGTAATGATTGATATGTCTTTATTCTTTAGTCACCTATATACTTACTGACTTACCTAAATATAGACAATGATTCATTCTATCGATTCTTCACATACAGTACATACTATTTCAAAAGTTATGAATCCTACATTATTCTATACACTCATCGTAGAGAAATCCTTTATTCAATAAAGGATATCATGTATTATTTCTGACTCAACTTTTGAAGATATATCATTAAATCCAGGAAAACCCTATATTCACCCAACTTATTTTAGGAGCTGTCCCCATTTCTCAGCATTTCTAATAATAAATACTTCATCAAAGATTAATACTTCTCAATCAGACCATTCTAGTTTGCATCAGGTCATTCTGACTATTAAACCCTCACAAACCTATATTTCAACCAACATTCTTCTAGGGTTTGGGTCATGTAGTTATTGTAGTAAAGTACTGGTGGTACGGCACATAATAGTATAATGTATATCATATAATACCAACCCTATTATACTGAATGGATGGAACTACCTTCAATATAAACTTCCTTTCCCAACCCCTTAACTTCCCAAACAAAATAATCCAAACTGTATAACAACTAATATACATATCTATACCACATACCAGTGTGATACCAACAGAAAGTTATCCACCTTTCTTGACTCCATCCATCCCTCCATCTCTCTATCTTTCTTCATCCCCAAGAAACCAAAGATTAACCCATCATGAACTACATCCACAAAAATCGTAACAATCAATCACAACACCATCAAAAAAATATGCCACTCGCTAATCTCCTTAATGGAATAAACAACAAACCAGTGTGGTTGGAAAACATTTGCCAAGCTACTGGAATGCTTCAATATCAGTTGGTGATTGGACTAGATGTTTATAAGGGGTTTGATTCTATACCAGTGGACCTAAAAGTATATTGCTTCAAAGGTAGAACTGACACTATCCTCAGACTGGGTTATTTCTCCCTACTCTCCTCTTCCTGTCTTCCTCCATCAATACCCTTCCCTGAAGGACATACATATTTGATTCTATATTGAACTTGATAGAGAAATCCACACCAATAAATTCGGAACATATCTATATTTGTTATACACAACACAAGTCCCCAAAAAAACTCCTCCACATTTCATTAATTTTCCTTCGCTAATAAGTGTCACTATACCATAGCATACCCTACCAAAATTGACCCTAGCCCCAAGCCCATATTCCCCTAGCCCCTAACCAGTTTTCAAGTTTCGACTTCATGTTTATCCTTCTGGGACCGAAACATCAAGGCATCGCAACTTCACAAGCTTTCAGACTTGCCACCACTGCAAAAGCCAACACAGGCGAAACCGCATACGAAATCTATACAATAGCACAAGCCACCCATTCATTAGTTCATGTTTCCCCAACAGGACAAACATTCATATGAATCAACCACCTAACACACAAAGAAAAAAACTTCATAAACTCACCGCAAGTAACTTCGCAATCTTATGCTGATCCTCTTCACTCGCATCACTAACCTCCACCATCGTAATAAGCTTCACAGCCGACGGTCCAACAGGCATAAACATCATCGAAAACCACAAAACCGGATCCTCTCCAATCCAATTCGTATATTTCGCCATATGATAAACCGCAGCCGTTGACATAATCGGCGTTATAATAAGTCTCACTACTAACACCCATGATGTAGTCAACCAAGGTGTTCCACTTTCCCTTCCTTTCCCTTTCCCTTCATGGGTTTTCCGAATCGCAGTGTAGAGTGAAACGCCGGCGCCGACAACAGGGAGGGAGATGAAAAGGACTCCGACGTTTTCGAGGGATGCGGTGAGCCATGCGGTGAAAATACCGCCGTTGACGGTTTCGTTGAAGAAGGCGCGGTGGAGAACGGGAGAGAGACCGACGATTGCACCGGCTATTGCGCCGAGTAAAGGCGCGTTGAGGAAATCGTAAAAAAAGAGAATCCACCAGCGAACTCGATCACTAAGGTCGAACCAACGTTGTCTGTTGATAACGTAGGGGCGGCGGTCGTATACGATTGGATCGCGTGTAATAGAACCATCTGATCGTCTTGATGGAAAGAAACTTGTCGATCTACTAGAAATGGCTGAAATGGCTGAAATGGTCGAGGTTTTTCGTCCCAAATGAGTAGCGGATAGTAATCCAGAACGTTCGTGCGTAGAAAGCAAATCACTTACGACATTCCCCTCCTCTTCATCCTCATCCGAATTCTGGGCTACTCGATCCATAGCAGCAAGTAAATCTTCATCTTGTGGTGGATCATGTGCGATTTCCGTATCCATTAGTCGTGGACCAATAGCAAATGTTAAGCAGCTCGAAAGAACGGAATACACAAGGAAATATGATTTGGCCTGCTCGATTGGATCCTCTCCCGAACCTCTATCTTCCCTAATCAGCGGATCCAACAACCCAGTCTGATCGAGAGCTTGTATAAGAAGCAGAGGGTAACTCGTCGTATTGTTGAACATAATCGTAGCTGTAATCCAATCCGGCATACCGAATAAGTAATGGGAGCCTGCACCAATGAAAAATGTAGTAGCGTGAGTGACACATGCCCAGAGTAGAATCACATTGTATCGATGGGCGCCACCTGCGTGTAATTCTCTTCCAATTTTTACGAATTCAAGTGCTGGCAGGAAGATCTTGAGCGAGATTTTGGAAAACATTTTGGCGGAGGGACTATTCAGTAAATTCATCCATACTGCGATGGCACCGTAGAAAATAACTAGAAGGACTGCTAGGCTTGCTTGAAATGCAGCAAGTAGTGAGAAGACGAAGCTGGATGCCATGATATATTGATGAAGTCGATGCCCTCTTTTCTTGAAGTTGTTGGAGTTGAAGAAGGTTGTAAATTTTTCTTTTCTCTGGTTTGCACCAAAGAAAATGATTTTTTTTTAGAGGGAAGGAAAGCCTCTGGTCTGATGCAAGTTTGAGTTTTGGTAGAAATAGGCAGGAGTGCTCTATCATGACTTCCCATTGTGATGACCATGGCATTTGCAACCAATACTTTTACCGACGATGTTCCCGAAGCAGACATACGAGCTTAGTTAATGAAATAAGAGATTATGTTGTATCTGAATAATAACAAAATCAACATCAGCCCTTATATTAATCCGGGAGAGAACATTTGCGAAAAATGGCGATTGAGGGAGTTGCAAATCGCGTTTGCCTTTATCCTTCCAGCCAAAACAGGGCATTTTATGGACCTAGGTACGAGTACTTCTCAGAGCCCAAGTATAAGCCAATAAGTATCAGAGACAGAACTTGAATGATCCTAGTATATTCCATTCAGTAAAGTAAAGGAAAGAGCGAGTACTGTCAAGTCAACTCGAAGTTGGTCCTTCTCATTTGGTACATATCAAGCCTTGCTTGTAAACTCTATCTTCGTGTCGGCAGTCCCCGTTGTTAAACTCAAATTGATCATCAAGTTGTTCTGACGGTTATAAAGCAGTGCAAGGAATCCAACGTTCAAGAGAAAATGCCCATCAAGAAAAGAATTGACAGTATATGGAGCAGCAGGATCACAACCATTTGAAAAGCAAACGGTAGTCGAGAGATTTGTTTTGCGTCACTTCCATAATGGACATATATTGAATGCTCAACCATATCATTAAATAATGCGAATGCTAACTACCAACCATCCAGATTATACAAACAAAGTGTCTGTAGGTATCATCATAACATAAAATGCATTCCGGCCTTCCCACCGGTTTAAACGCCCAGTATCTGCCCTATCTTGGTATCTGTAATTGCGTATGCATGCCTTGCTGAACTCCATTCAAACCTTACACTCAAATTATCCAGTTTTGTTCCTCTCGAACAGGAACAAACTTCTGCCCAAAAGCCATTCTGATGAACACCTTCATCGAGCGTCGGAATTGTTCGGTTTGAACCTAAACAATGTTCTCCGAATTACCATAGCCATTACGACCAACACCCGCTCCACCAACAGGTTTTCGCCCAATTCCAGTTGATCCATGATTATAGTTATTGCCTGTTGCTCCACCAGGCATCATCTCCTGATCTCCATTATAACCCAACTCATGTCTATAAGTGGTACCACTTCCCCATCCAACTTGTCTTGTGAAAGTAGCATGTTCTAAATCTGCACCAGCGCCTACACCTGGGAATGGGACAGCGCGGTTCAATGGGATATGGTTGGTTCTCCAATCCCAAATACTAGCATATACCATTCTGTATGCAGAGAAAGCCATGACTGTGCCGATGATTGCGCCTGCGAGACAATCATACCAATTGTGATATTCATCGATTGTGAGAGCACCGGCAATCAACGTAGCTGCTAGGACTGGCGCATAGATTGCAAGGAGTTTCCACATAGCTGGGTGGTAGTTACTCCATACCTTGAGTTTGGCGTTGAGGTAAAGGTACAGGAAGATGAAGCCTGCGAATGAGGCAGTCGAGTGACCAGATGGGAAAGATTCAAGTGAGTCGTCGATTTCATCTTCGTTGCCAGTGCAAATAGTGCGATCGTACATGATGAAGTTGAGACCATTTCCAGTTTCTTGTCCGGCTGTTACGGGGATATTGGGTGCGCAAACGGTGAGGAAATGAGGTCGGAGACCACCAATGAGCCATTTGAGGAAAACTTGGACTGGAAATTAAATTGTTAGTTGTTGTTTAACTGGATAGAGATGGATAGTGGTACATACAGACTGCAGCAGTGATAAGACTGTAGAGGAGACCAATAACTCCATTATTCACATCCCAAAATGATCGAACGCGAATTTGACAGAACAAGATCACAGCGATAGGAACTAGAGAACCAAGAAGAGCAGCAGCCCAAATTGGAACAATCTCATGACGAAGAGGCTAGATAATTGTCAGCTACACTTCATTGGCATCGCCTAAATGGCATTTGTTTACTCACGTATGCGAATTGAGGATAAACAACTTCTCCATCTTGGAAGTAAACAGGGAAAGATCGAGAAGGAGCAGGATGAGCTTCATAGACACCAAGACCAACCATACCCATAGCAGCCATGGTGAAAATATCAAGCCAAGTGACTTTAAGCCATTGACCAAAAGTAGGACGTTTATTCATACCAAGGATCATAGGACCACGGCCATGAGTTTCTGTTTTGTGGTGATGAGTTCCATTATCTGCATTTGTTCCAGCTGCTGGTGCAACATTGGGATCTTGTTGTTTTCGCGAAAAGAAACCCATTTTGAATAAGGGAGTAACAGTAATAGATTTATTTTCGGATTGGAAATGGGAATGGAAATGGAGATGGAGATATGAATTGAAATGAAGCTCAGAAGAGCGAGCAAAAGAGTTAATAAAGATTGAAACTACCTTTTCACTTTTTCATGAGGACAAAGTTAAGTTTTTAATACTCCTAAAAACTCACGCGTCGTAACAAGAAAACTCACCCTGCATCATATCACATCAATCAACCTTTGTCTTTTTTATTTTATTTTCTTCCAATTTTCTTCAAATAATGCACAAAACAAGAAATTGGTACCTTGACTCCACAATTTTATTAATTAATGATTGGTTATAAAATATGATGTCAATAAATGATCTGCACTAAAAGTGGAAACTAATACCACTGCCGAAGAAAAGAATAGGATTCCTGCATGTTTGTAAAATGGTGAAAATGAGAAAACTGGGAAGCGAGACAACTTTCCCATGCTTTATTGCGTGCGCCAAGAAAATAATAAATTTTAAAATTGGGGGAACTATTTTTCCTTACTGTTTTTTATTGGGTTTTGGTTTTTGAGTGTAGTTTTCTTATGATTTTCTGACTCTGTTATGTTTATTTGATGTGAGATGTGATGTATGTTCTAGATTTTAATATTTATTAGTATAGATATGGTGTGGACTAGGGGAAGGAGCGTTGTTTTATTACTACTTTAGGAATAGATGATGCGAGTAATTTTACAGTACGTTGACGGTTGAACATGAACGTAATTAGGTAGGTAGGGAAGCTTGAAAAAAAGCTTGAGGAAAAGCTTGGGTATTGGCAAAGCTTGAATTTACTACTAGTAAATACTTGGGTGGAGTTTTGCTTGCTTGGACTACAATTCACTTACTGCCACTTGATGGACCATCCGTACTTGCTCCCGGACCCAAAGCTCCGAAAGGGATACAAAAAACGTGGCCAAGTAATAATATTAATTCACTTAAAATGGTTATATCAATATGAGATGAGACTATAGTTGAAGGTTACAATACTCGTATAACATGATAATACAATTCAACGATTAATTGCTAAATACTTTACTTTCTTCCTTTTTCGACCTGCCACTTCCATAGTATCTAAAGAGTTTACTGTCGAATATTGGCTAGCCTTCATGAAGAAAGAAATGGTGGAGCATTTGACCATTGGGTTTTGCAATTGCTATTGGTATGCAATCGCCATCAATCACAACAACATGAGAAGAAAATAAACAGATGTTAGACTTACTTTATCGGGTTTGAAATTTGTTAAGTACCTAAGCGATGGACTGACTGCACATACATAGCTAACCTAATATCATTGCAAATTATCCCACTGTCTCATCTCATTGAACAAGTCAATCTACTCTAGGGGAAAGAAGCGCTCATGCGCTTGTATCCCCTTACTTTCAGTCGCCATCGACGCGATTGCGATATCGCCATGTAAAAGAATGAATTTTCAGGGGTAGATGTTAGAATGTTAGATTTATATTATGGCTCACAAGAGATGGCAAATGTGGTCTGGTCGTATTGCTCGCATTATGTGTTTTGGTTGTTTATTTGCCCTGATGAGAGGAGAGGGGAGGAGATCATTAACATTTTATACAAATTACAGGATCTAATATCAGTATAGAATTTTGGCGTACATGGTATGTTTAATGGATTTTTCCCGCCATATATATTTCTACCCATCTATCTATTGATTGAAATGCAGAACTTATTTCAGTTAGTCATTATTCCAAAATCCACAATATGAAACAGCATACTAACATTTTAATAAATCTCTTCCTTCTTCAATAACCTCCCCTCTACCCTCCCTCCAGTATACTATTCCCTACTCTAAACCAACTACCATACCCTTATCATCTTTTCCGTAATTTCAAAACCGCCCTCTAGTGATGCAAAAACTGAAGCAACAACTTTCATCCCCGTCTCTTCTTTAATCAAACCACGCAACCTCTCTCTCGCATCCTCATAATCTTCTCCTTCCATCCAATACCACAGCCACCACTCTATACCCACTCAACAAACTGATCAAAACGCCCACCATCTCCACCTGCGAGAATTTCTTACCAGGGCAAACTCGCGCTCCTCCTGACCAGGCTATGAATGGATTTGATCCCCACTCGAATTTTTGATTGCGTGTAAATATGTATTGCTCTTTGGTCTGCCACAGAAAGAAACAATTTATTTGGAAAGAAAGAGGATACTTACATGGTGAGGATGTGTATGAAGCGCTGAGTAACTAGGAATTGATCATCATGTGAGGTGGTAAAACATACGTTTCCTCCCCGATTTTGAGATTTCTCGGTTCAGGGCCCGTGGTTTGGACTATCGCAACTGCGGGTATATAGACGCACAGTCTCATACTAAATCGATGAATGCATTTGATTAGTATTGATTTGCATCATTGAATAAAGATAAAGATAAAGATATAAGTTTCCGACGTACCGCTACCGCCAAACAGCGTCTTAGTCGAGGGAATGAATCAGTATAAGATGAATTTTCGAGGTCCTGTTGCTCCCGATCCCCAAACACATGATCGATCTCTTCGGCCATCCAGGATTGAATATCGGGTCGGGTGGCAACAAATGTAATCATGAATGCTAGTGTGTTGGCGGTGGTATCATAACCCGCAAAGTTAAAGACGAAGATGTTACCATAGATCTCCTGCTCGGACAATCCATTCACTGTGCCATCTTTATCATCGTCATCTTGAGATGAAGCGCGTACAAGTGAATTCATAAGGTTTATTCCACGCTTCTGTCTGTCCTTGTGATATGGCTTGTTTCTCTTCTTCATATATCGTCTTCATGTAGCTTCTAAATGTGATAATTGCTTGATGAAGTTCTTTCCAGCTCTTTGGTAACCACCACTTGTCTAGGTTATCTGGTTCAAGTGCAACTAGAGGAATACAGTTATCCAAAATCACTTTTAGCGCATTCTTGTAGCTCGAAGAGTCAATTGCCGTCGACTCTCCTTTGTCATCTTTGTATGGATCTTTGTAAGGGTAAGACTTCCCAAATCCAGCGGTGGACATGATGTGCAACGACAGTGTTCGGGTATCATCAGCAAGGCTATTGATTGCGGGTTCCGATGACCAACATTCAAGCATGCCAGTAGCTTGACGAATGCTTTCCGACCACACGAGTTCGTTAGTATTCTCATTAAAACAAGCAGCAGTGATTTTACGATGTCGCTACCATTGAGGTCCTTCAGTAGTCCCAAGGTTTGAACCAAATACATTCAGCATCTCTAGCATCTCGACTGGACGAGTAAACTCTCCCTTTCGAGTGAACACATCTGACAATATCTCCGCGTCACAAATCTGCAGCCAGTTCTTACCTGGAGTGACGAGAATAAACGCATCGCCAAGTTCTTGATGTGCTCTGTATCGATCGTGAATTTCCCATCCTCGGTAGTTGAAACGCGTGAAATTCTTGAACCCCGTGAAACTCTTGAACCCCAAAGGCAATCGTCGGAAGAATGATAGAATGGTCATATCAACACTCATCCAAAGAGGATTTCCACAATCAATGGGTAGAATCACGAGCGGCAAGCCGGTTTTCTTAGCACGGTGGTGATTGACTGCTAGACAGTAAAGTATGTACGAAATGCAACACAATAAGGGAAGTATGACAGCTAGGGAAAATGTATAGAGTGCCATGGTGATGAAGTGGATAAATAACTGGTTGATGGGATTGAAAAGCAAGAAATTGAATCTTGGGGACAAGACTAGGTAGGGACAAGACTTCATACAGAAAGATAATACTTATAATTAATTAACGAATTTGAATTATCCTTATTTTCAGTGTTTTCGATTCCCAATCCTTTCCTCTTCCTTCCTCATCCTTCCTCTTCCTAAGCCAATAGAAATTTTTTTATTCCTTCCTCTCTCTAAATTCCGGATTCAACCTTTCCTCTGTAGATTTTTCTGATCTTTTAGTTGGATATCATCATGGTGTTTCTTCCATTATATATGATATCAATAAATAGGATATAATTTACATCGAAAGTTGTAAAGTAAATATCAGTACAAGAACAATTTCACAAACAACAAGAAACCTACCTACCTACCAGTAAGTACTGAATTACCAATAGGCATGATAGTTCTACACGAAATCAGAACAAAGAAACCAACCGTGTACCATAGAAAACAATTGCCTCACACCACAAAAGCCCTGTACATATGCGTGCGGACGCACAAGTTCCGCGGAATTAAATAGCTTATTTAGGCAGAGTATTAACAGTAGAGAAACGCTGCGCCTCATCTTAGCTAGCATTCGAAGAATATCTTTCCCATTTCCGACGAAAATTATAATAGTTCTCTTCCCAAGGTAGTAAGTCCCAAGGTTCAATTCAAATCCATTCAGTCAGTATCTCGAGCATCTTGTCTATCGGATAAACGAGTAAATACTCTGTTCGCCTTTCGGGCGACATCTTAAAGTCAAATGAACACATGGTGGATTAGCATAGTTCGTCGTCTACTTGAAGGTCTTTCCGCTGGGATATCTATAAATACTATGTGTATACACATACGCCACGTAGGTGGCGCGACCTTCCTTCTACTTATTAGTTTACCGCAGAGACACCTATAAATACCATATGGGTATACTTATACGCCAAGACAGACAGCATAATCAAATAAAATCAAATCAAAGCTAGTTAGTTAGTTACGCAATCAGAGCAAGTAAAGTTTCTTTCAGAGTAGCACAGTAGTAGTATATCACACAAGAGGAACAAACATAGGAATCAAAAAATTATAACGTGAAAAAGAGACATGATTAGAAAAAGAAAAAAGAAAAAATTGAATTAATCATCAAGGAAAGGACGAGCAATAAGTTGAGTATTGCTCTAGGGTAACAATACGGTTTGAGTATTGCTCCAAAATCGACAACAACATAAGAGATGGATGAAAGGAAATGACTTACTTACCTTGAAGAGATGGAAATACCCATAGATGAAAGCATGAAACATGTCACTCATGCAAGACTTCAGCCTGAGATTAAAGCCGGATCATCACTATTCCCCAAAAATCGAGAGTTTCGTTGAAAGTCCTGCATTCACATCTGCTTCTTCAGCATTATCTTTCTTTGGATATTTCTCTCTCCAAAGATCCATGAAATGTACGCTATCAACATGTTTCTGCATATTCCTCTCACGTCCTCCAAACGACTTGTTACAAAACCTACACTTGATATCCAGCTCCTCGATATGTGTTTTGAAGTGCGCTCTCAAAATACCGGAATGCTTGTGCTTGAATGTGCATCCCGGATGTGGACAGGATTTCTCTTCTCCATGGACGGCCTTGCGGTGGTATAAGAGCTGCCATTGTGTTTTGAATGTTCTATCACATTCAGATTCGGTGCAGTGGATTTCGGCTGAGTGCTCGCGTTGCACGTGCTCTTTTAACTGTTTTGTAGTTTTGCACGTCCAGTTGCAAGAGGGCTCTGTGCAAGAGACCGCATCGGGTAGGTTGTGGGTTTCCATGTGATAGTATAGGCTGGAGCTGTAACCAACGACGTGGCCGCACAGTTCACACTTTATACTCACGTTGTGGCTGTGGTCCATGTGCTTATAAAGGGCCGCTTTACTGAAAAAGGTGTCTGAGCACGTTTTGCAAAAGAATTTCTCTTTTGGGTGGACCACATTGATGTGGTCGGTGAGGGCTTGCTTATCCTTTCGAAGCTTTCCGCAAACATGGCACTTGAAAGTGACTTTCTTGTAGGGTGACATGGTATGGACTTGAACCTGGTTGTGTTATATTTGTTGTCGTTGTTGTTGTTGCCGTTGTAGTTGTCGTTGTAATGGTTTACTAGAAACTTGATGTCGATGAAACACTGTACCTTTGCATTCTTTTATACTCGCTAGAGTAACATGTTCCTCTTATGTTCTGCCACTGTTACACAGTGAAGAATTTCCGTACAAGTAAGAGAACATCAGACCTAAATTGATTGAGGCTCGAACGATGCGATTGTTTTGGAATGTACCCGTTGGAAACGGATGCTCTTCTCATGATATGGCACTGTTCGATGAGGATGGACTTTCGTAGATTAGAAACCATCGTACTTGTATTGGAACAATCGAGTCTTGAACAGTGCGATTTTTTCTGAAAGCACCCGCTGCAAATGCATGTTCCTCTCATGATATGTCACTGTTCTTATTGTTCGACGAGGTTGAACTTCAGTACAGGCCAGAAAATATCGTACTCGTATCGAACAATGAAGTCTTGAACAATGCTATTGTTCTGTTCCATTTCTTGCAAACAACGCTCTGTACATGGACTGCGGGTAGAGACTATTGGCCAATAGGATATTTCAACAAAGGAACTCTTTGTCCGAAACATTTCCTATTCCACACAAAAAAATGCATAGAAACCAAACTTCCGAACACTATCAAATGACCAACACTTGCTGTCACCTGCCACATTTGCATAAAATAATGAATTATGAAGAGATTTCCCCCATGATGGTATAGATCATACGAAATGAGTTATGGTTCTCCTATATTGCCCTGCATTCCAGATTGGTTCTAGTGGAAAAATAGACTAAGTCGTCACCCCATTCAATGTAAAACACCTCCACATCACATCAATATATAGGGATCCATTTCTGGCGGCAATTCGCATCCGTACGTACAGGTCCTTGACATGCGAACGAACGCAAACTAGATCTACACCTCACCAGTAGATCATTGAGATTCGTAAGATATGGAGTTCATCTGATCGCGAAACAAATATGGTCTCCTTTCTGTGATTTGGGGTTGGCGCTTCAAATGAACTCTTATCACGTGTCGTTTTCTTAGTTGCCGGCACCAAGCCATTCAAAACTGTAGATGTTGTCGCACACAAAGAACAGTAGAAGTAGCACAAAGATGTAGTGTCAGCCAGCTAATGGAAGAACTGTAAAAGGAGAATACTGTTATGTCAAAGTATGTACAGTGTCGAAGGATCATGCAATTTTTAGATGGTTGGGTAAACCGACTTAAAAAAAAGCTTGACGCAGGGTCTGTTTCAAACAGCACAAATAACCTGGTTACCGCGCACGAAGCCGGGTTGGACCGCGTTCGCAATAACGACGCCGTTTGATGTGAGATTGGATGAACTTTGAGATTAATTGAAATTGTGCGTATCGTACTGGAAAGATTGGATGAACCGTAAGGAAACAATAAGAGAGTATCGATATACCCATTTTCAGAATGTCGCAATTGTTGCGCCTATTGGATTTTCAGGTACACATTGACTCTGTATCCAAACAGCTTATTCTCAACAGAAATTGGCAGTGCGACAATTTGAATCCTGGTACTTCTATAATCCGTACTATACCATAGGCAAACAACCTTGGATCACATCTTTAATATCAAAGTAAAAGGTTAGATAAACTTGATAAGGAGAATGAAAATCCATCAACCGGAATATGGAGTACCATAAGATAGCTCCTATGGTCGAAGTCTTGCAGATACTTGAGTCTGGACTCTGGACAGGTGGGCACAGGACCACAGGTACAGACAGATACACCGAAATTATGAAATAAGATTGTGGGAGGATTTCCGAAGGCATTCCCATACTCACTTTGTAAAAAATCTCCACCATTTTGATTTGATCTTTCTGAAGGCATTCCCATTCTCACTTCTCAAGAATCTCCACCATTTTTGATTTGAAGGTAGAATAATGGAACCTGATAAATAAAACAGTAAGTAAACTGAATTGACCAATAACAACAAATTACTGGATATAGAAAAGATCATCTAAGGCTGCATATGGTTATAGAGTAACTTTAATAGGTAAAGTAAAGAATTAGAGATTATAAGCAAGCGCTTTTGTTTTGTGCATCGCAATCTCATCTTGAAAGTGGATAAAGAACTTTAAAAAGTCCCTTTTTTTTCAATGAAATGAAATATTGAAGCCGATCTTCTAAAGAGCCTTGGGATCAGTCGAGGGAGGGAAGATCTGAGTGAGAATTTGACCGAAAAAGTATCTTTTGTATACATAAATATTGTTGTACGAAATATGTGCGTACAGTAAGCAAATAATCAAAAATAGTTGATGGCGGGAATGTAGGTAGGTATTCTAATGTTGGAAGTTGGGAATTGAATGGAAGGATTCAAAGGTTGTAACTTGTAACTTAGAAAGCGCTGATTTGATAATGGTGAACGGGAAGGATTAAGGTTATACTGTAGTACTGTGCGACTAATTTCTAGTAGTTATTAGGCTACCAGGTTGATTTAAAGTGGAATTGGAATGGAAAATGGAATGTACAAACTACAATATGTGATGCAACACACGTGGTTGACAAAGGATGGTATACCGTAGTAAATTACTTGTAAGTTGTACCTACTGTATCTAGATGGAATCTGATGGATCAATCATCATTCAAATCAATCTAGTAAAGGAACTAGAATTTCAACGAAAATATACTTCCAATAGTTCTAAAGTATCATGTGGTCCCTTGACTCTTTCTCTTTCTGCGTGCGTTGTTCTTGATACCCAAAATCTTCATATAATTCTTTCCCTTTTAGAAAAAATACCTCATTTTATTCACTCTTTTCAAAATTCACCACATTAAAAAAAACTTGGCGACTATTCTTAAAAAGGTTTACCTTCAGGTACATCAACAAAAATAAGATTATAGCACTACACTACACTACACTAAATTCAGGAACAACTAGAATCGGTTATTTTCGCTTGAAGCCGAACCACCTATCAAACTCATTTTGTCTCAAATTAAATCCTTACTAGCTTTGATGGGAATTTTTAAAATTGCTGATTTTTAACCTTCATGGTAAATTAATGTGAAGTGAAGTGATGATGATACCTTTTGCGTGCTTTCACTTGAACGGAATCTTCCCATCTTTCTTTACTCCGTACATCTCACGATTCATCACAGGACAGGGAAAGACGGGAGGATTCTTTTTTACAATAATGTTGCGAATGTCTTAAGCTTGCACCAAAGTTTAATAGTTTGAGAGCTTGAGAGGTAGGGTAGGATAAAAAGGAGAATTGGGTCATGGTCATGGCATTTGGCGATACTTCGTTATTGATAAGTCGTAGAAATCTCTAAAATCTGATCGTCTGAAACAATATGAGAGAAAAGATATAGGATTTACGATATTTAACTTATTATTTTAAACTTTATGCCATAAAAGGGAAAGATATGGGATTGTCTAGATTTTTACGGAGATTACTTTCAAGCCTTCAGCCTTCTAGGCTTTATTTTCTTCACTGTTCATCCTGCTATTCCGGACATTGTCCGTATTTTTAAAGTATTTGGATGTTGCCAAGATATATACAAAGTATCATACTGTCTGTTTACGAGGAGGAGGAGATTTGTATTCCTATTAGCTAAATCTCCTTCTTCCACTTCACCTCCTCATTGCTCAATTATTTACCCTTGCTGACTCTTTCTTACCACTGTCACCAGCAACCAACCACTCCTTCCTCCTTGTACTCCCTATGATTGTGATAAGTAATTGACATAATATCACAATAATTACATATCTCATCTAATATTCCGTACTGTAATTGAAAATTAATGAATAAATATATAAGAATACACTCCTATTCGTTCGCTTGATATTCATAAATTATATATAAATTATACCAGATTGAAGTTCACTGGGGTTGGATAACAAAAAGTAACATTGAATTGAACATTCCCCTTACCCACTCCTGTTACTTTCAAGGTACCCTGGTATTTTAAAACCCAACATGAAAAAATTTATAAATCGGTACCAACGTTGCCAACCGATATTCTTCCAATCATGTATCCTTAAAATAAATTGCTTAAAATAATACTCCACTCTTACTCGCACAGATAACTTCTAACCCTTCCTCCCACCCCCAAATACTATTTCTTTGCCTCTTTTTACTTTTTCTGGTAATACAAAGTACAGTACCACTTTTGTCTCTCACTCTCTCTCAGACTCATACATACTCTCACACACACACTCACTTAAGAAAACTATCTTGTCTATTATTCAAACTTGCTTTTGAATCATTTTCAAATCAAAAAGACTTCGTTGGCAAAGTCTACTACTACTACTTCTACACATAAATTCATAAGGATCAATCCTTCAACAATAACCAACAAATCGATAAGGAATTACTCTGGCGCAAGTACGTTTTTGTATTCACTTTTTACCGCAAATCGAAAACCCTTACCAACCAATCTATTCAAAACCTCGAACCATTCTTTCTATTGTTCAAAACTCACCATTTTCGAAACAATAAGATCCAATCCCTACCCGTTTTGATTTGATTCTTGTCACATATATCATCTACTTCTTGTTCAAAATATCTATCTACAAATTTCAATCTCTACCAATTCAACTGTGTTGTCTTCAATCTTCAATACTTCCAATCAACATATTTGTCGCAAACCATCTTACATATACAACTTGAACTTCAAAGTCTTCAATTATCTTACATACATATTCAAGATGCATTTCCAAGCCGTTCCCGCATTATTGGTTTCCCTCCTCGTCGCATCCGTCAGCGCACAAGATACCACCTCGTACATCACTTCAACATCAACTGCTACCTCTACCCACACCATCTACGTTTCGCAAATTGTTGGAACAGTCACTTCAACTCTTTCCTCCTACAACGCTGGCAACACTTCTCACGCAGCAGTAGCTTCAACAGGATTAGCATCTACAACAAAGGCAACTGCTTCACCTTCTTCAATCGTCTTGGCTACTGGCGCCGCTCCCGCAGTCCAAGCTGGTGGAATTGGTGCCTTGAGCTTGTTTGTTATGGGTATCGCTGCTGTACTATAAGGTTATCGCAATCTAAGACAGAAAATATGTGGGGTGCTTGGGCAATAACCTTAGATCGACATTTCTCGGTACATTACATTGCATGCGACAAGGAATGCGTTGCCCCTCCACCATATCATCGACTTTAGCCTACCACCCGCGCATACATACTACTCTACGAATTCTCCGATTCGATGCGATCATCTTCACATGATTTCAAAAGATCTTTCTTCTCCTTCTCACGACAACATGTCATGATGATACCCTTTTTCACGTCTTCTTTTCTTCGGATTTTTTCTACTTTTTTCTTATTTTATACCGAGCTTTTTTCAAACGAATACCCCCGATTAACGACCAAATTATACCCCCATACTTTGATTCGTTACCTGGAGTTATGAATCATCCTTTTTACATTCTACCAAAAAAATTACCCCCAGATTTCGATACGCATGTTTTCGCGCGCGCATTAAAGAGAGAGTTGGCTTGAAAGTAATCACTTGTGATTGACTTATGGAGTTGAAGGGTTTTGTTAACCTCTTTTATCATGAGAGGGAATGCATTGGGTTGGCTTTTTTTAGGTTGGATGGGACTGGATGCCTTCAATTTTATATTTACATTTTTTGTTGGTTGGTTGGTGGAGAGGAGAGGAAAGGAGAGAAGAGGAGGCTTTTTACTTGGTGGATTTGGTGTGGATAGGTTAGGATAGGATAGGATATCTGGTGCGTGCATTTGGAAATGGAAAAAAATATTTTCACATACCCCCTTTTGTTGTATACTCGCCGCGGATCGGCTTGAGAATATCGAGGGTTGGATAGATTTGGTGGTTGTGGTTGTGGTTGTGGT
>JWJB01010436.1:0-17983 GCA_000812895.1 Rutstroemia sydowiana
AGTCCGTAAGACTTGGAATCCACGACTGTATCGATCAGCACTAGAAATCAATGTTTAATTGTAGGAAAAAATGCTTGCTATATCTCATACTCATATGAAGATGTTACATGTAGATTTCAAGAAAATTTCCGATAATCTGATTTACTTGGAAACGATAAGCGAAAGGCCAACACTACGAGGTCGCTGCATCCATATCAGACCGAACGGCAGGTTTTGCCCATACTCATACTCTGAATGAAAGATCGGTATTCTGTGCCAATCGCTTGCAAATGTACGACCCATTACAGCAGCAAGCGAGTGAATACTATGTGCAATGATGAGCTGGCTGCAACCCAAAACTTTGTCAGACGCTGACTTGCGACCTAGCAGCTAAGGGTGTAAAAGCTAGCCGCATGTTTTAGTTTGGGATTCATCGCAGTGGCCGTAGATATCATTCAACCTCATCTGGGTCAAATTGCTTAACCTGGATTTGACATGTCCCGCCGCACTGAAGTCTGGGTGCACTCGCAGAGCTAAGCTGCGGGGTAGCGGTGTAAGATATGCAATGAAGAAACATCCCGGAGAGAGGACAATATGTTATATGCATAACAACTCGTTCCTAAGATCTATCAAAGGGAATAAGTAGAGAAGCTAGCCCGGCCAGCTATCCCCAACTCAAAATCTCAATCATCCATTCGCGAACAGCTGCCAGCAACGACTCCTGGCTGACACTTATTGATCAGCAAGTGCCTCATATGCCAACAATACAAGTCCGTAAGACTTGGAATCCACTAAAAATGCTTTCTGTATCTTCTGTGTGGATTTTCCCAAAAAAAGAAATCAAGGGGGTCTGTGAGCTCTCTTTCCTCAAGATCTCAACCCGGCCGGCGTGATATTCATCCGCATACGTAAAAAAGTCTCCGGATGACCAAACTTTCGGAAGAACAAGAAAGCCTATTGCTTACAATTCAATGCAGAAGTGGGATGTGTATGCAATGCAGGCTTGGAAAGTCTCCGGAGTGATTAGAGTCATCTCCAAGGAAAAGTATATAAGTATTGGTAGTGGTCCTTGGTATTGTAGTCTGATGAAAAATTCACATCAGACTTCCAAGTTTCTCTTTTACTTCGGATTCTTCTTTACAAGATCTTTAGCTATTGCCGTTGAAACTTCTTCTTGACGGACCTCAAACCATAAACCCATCCACACACATACAAAATATGACAACAACCACTACCAACGTGCTCATTACCGGTGCGGGTCGTGGCATAGGAAGAGCACTTGCTGAAAAATACCTCTCACTGCCCAACCACGTCGTAATCGGCAGCGTCCGAGATCTCAAATCCCCCAGCGCTCTCTCCCTACAAACCCACACTGTTGCCCAAGGTTCTCGCCTTCTCCTCGTCGAAATTGACAGCACATCCCGCACGGACGCTTCAAATGCCATCAAGCAAGTCCAAGCAGACGGCATCACATACCTCGACATTGTGATTGCCAATGCAGGCGGTTCGGGCCCAAAACCCGATGCCATCGGAAACACATTACCTATCGAGACTGTCACCGTCGAGGATATGACTAATTGTTTTGAGCTCAATACGTTGGGGCCGCTATTGTTATATCAGGCCGTCAAGCCTCTACTTGATGCTTCGAAGAAGCCTAGGTGGGTTGCTATGAGTAGTGCCGTGGGGTCGATTGGGATGATGGAGGGATTGCATTCGTGGGTTGCACCTGCTTATGGGACTTCGAAGGCGGGGTTGAATTGGATTACTATGTATGTATACATATGCTTTCCTTTCCGTGACGTGGCTACAGGTGATCAGATATTTGATATACAGGTATGTGTATGTGCAAATACGAGTACACTAACGCTATACTACTAGGGCCGCCCACTCCAGCAACAAGTCATTAATCGCATTTGCGTTAAATCCCGGGTAAGTTCTACCACTCTCTTAATTTGGAACAATGCATGGAAGTAATTAGAACAACAGAAACGATCGAGTGACTAACTTTCAGATGTATACAGTTTAGTACAAAGTGAAGGCGGGAATCGAACAGCCAAATTCCTAGGACTAGAAATAGCGCCTATAACATTAGAGGACTGCGCCAACACAATTACTACTTTGGTAAGATTCTTCCAATCGACCCCTGCAGTGATAACTGTACACTATAAACATGCCTGGGCTAATTCAAAATAACCTTGCAGATCGATGGGGCAACTCGTGAGAAGACATCGGGCAAATTTTTCAATGCCATGAAGGACCAGGAGTTCGCATGGTAATTCCCATGTAACCGCTATTTGTGAATAACCTCGAACACGACCAGGGTGTGGAGATGACTCCGGCGATGGGGAGTTCTGTCTTAGGGTGGCTAGCACTAGTGATCTATCCCAGGTTGGCAGTACGAAAATAATAAATTAGAACTGAAATCGTACAAGTAAAATCACACTGAGACTTTATTCAAAGGTTTACAAATTACTGTATTGTCCAGACCCAACTACCAATGGCAGTTTGTTGCATGCCACGAGCTTTGTTCTTAGGGGCAAGTAAATAAGTAGACTTGTGGGGATATTCAAAATACTATACGATATTCTGGATTGCAATGGCTTCTTGAAAGAGTTTGTTTCAGGGAAGGTCGCGGCATCGGAGGGAGAATGGAGGCAAAAGCAGTGCTCACATTACCAACATACAAAATTAAGAGGTCGACAAGCACAAATGCACATATATGCCTGAATAAGATTTGATTGTTTTAGTTCAATTTTTTTCTTAGCATATACAGAAAAGACACCACATATTTGCAACCTAACCTATGAACATAATCTTCTCCACACTCCTATTTCTGTGAACTTTACTCCCTAAGAACTCCCCCCACACGCGATTCAAGCCCAGTTCATTCGAATATATTCCGTTGAGACGGGAAAAGGTAGTAGTAGTATGTCTATATGCAAAGCCCTAGTATGTATTTGATGATTGTCGAAGTCGCAAAAACCCCCAAGCCCAGGCTCCATCCGTACCGATAACAGGATTTCTATCTATTACAAGAAAAGACATTACTACCAACAAGAATTCTTCTTCATAGCCAAAAGACTCGCGTCGAAGATATTTACTCCTTTCTCCTTCTCACCAAGAGTGATCTCATCCTACGTGCCATCGCCAGAAAGTAAAATACCACGCCCTTGCGTAAACGTATGCGATGAATTGTGCATTGCAATGAACAGACTAACATCAAAATGCTAAGAGCCTTTGCGGGAGTTCAGGAACTCGACTGAAAGTTGGTTGGTCATCAAGAAACCGAAAAACATGAACAAAAAACGGGGACCTCTGGATGATGGTATCGGCATTGAATAAATCAAAATTGCGCGCTCAAAATGCATTGACAACGATAGCCCAGTTTCGAAAGGTTGGACTCATAAACAAAGTAAAAGAACATCATTGTTAATTAGGACAAGTTGCCGTATCCCATACCCCATTGAGGTTTTAAAGTATCACCCATATCATCTTTGGTGAAAACAACATCTGGAGAAATCTTGCTGACACGGTACGCTCCAGTACGGATAGCATTCGCGTGCATAGCTGATACTCCACTTTGGTTACTTCGGATACTACCAGCATCACTCATGGCTTCTGGATCTCTGATTCGTTTAGGAGGCGCGAAATCTAAGGATGTGAACGTGCCGGATTTTCTCATCATAGATCTAGTTGAGTATTAGCTTGACAATCAAAGGATCAAAAGAATTAGCCGGAACACGAGAACTTACGGGCTTGGAAGTGGTGCGATATCATCATATGCACTGGCGAGAGGTGCAAATGCAGGGACGGCGGGAGAATATGCGCGTCTCTCACCAAATGGGCTGTCAGAACGTCCAGCAACTCTGTCGCGAGTGGTAAGCTCGGGAGCATAGTCAATGGTACCCAAGAAGGCGAAATTATCGTCCTTGAGTTTGCTAGGGGTTGGTAAAGAGCTCAGAGGCTCAGGAGGGGGCAAAGGCTTTCTTGGCGCTGGGCCGCGTTGAGATGCAGATGATGATGCTCTAGGACCTTCATTGTATGGCATAGGTCCACGCATACTTCCAGCACCTAATGAACCATTTCTAGGGCGAGGCATTCCTTGTCCTTGGAATCTTGGCCCACGTGGAGCGCCACCTGGAGGTGGTGTCATTGCACGACGTGTAACTGGTTCTGCGTATGGCAAGACAAATGCGTTGCTTCCAGGATCAAAGTAAGGAGCGCCTCCACCATTGTAGTTCTCATCATAGTCCTCAATGTATTGACCCTTTGGTGCAGGCTTGGAGTCATCAAAATACTCCTTGTAAAACGACCGGATTCTGTTAGCTCTTGTCTCGGGATCTTCTGGATTTTCAGTAGGAGCATCAGGAGGCAATGGTCGGAATCCCATTGAAAGTCGCTTGGGGTCAAATCCTGGAGCACCTAAACCGGCTTGAGCAAATTCTTCTGGGGGTACGTCCATGGAGTAGCGGTTCGATTTGTTGTTTTGAGCGGCTTTGCGTACAGGAGAAGGTGGAGTAATTTCAATGCCATCACCATAGTCGCTGATTTCTGAGTTCCGTGGTGCAACTTTCGTGGCTGCGGGTTCAGCGCTGAGAGAAGGAGGTGGTGCCTTGCGGGTACTGGTACGATCTCCAGCAGAGGATGGATCATACGCAATAAAAGAGCCTAGGTAATTGTTACTATCTCTGATCGCTGCAGATTCATATCCAGCATAAGATTCCCGGCCTGGACCAGTAAAGGGGGTAGAATTATATCCATTAGGGGGGTGATGGTTACCTGTGAGATTTCTGGACTGGACGCCTTGGACCGGAGATTCAATAGTTCCTGGGGCTGGTGGACCTCTAGACGATGGTGGAGTGATCTTGATGCCGCTTGGTGGCGGTATAGAGTTTTGCCTTGGTGGGATATAAGCCAGAGGAGGAGTTGTGTGGGACATTGAGGCGGCATTGCGGAGTAAACCTTGTTCGGGAGACCCAACATTATCGTTCATTCGGGAGGGAGCAATGCTAGAGCCAGCAGTATAGATCGAAGATTTATCACCCCTGAGGTTGGAGCGCATAGAACCGGAGTCGCCATAAGCTTGAGTTACAGGTCGGTAAGGGTCATCGCCTTGATGAATTGTTCTGGAAAGCGAATGAAGAGATTCTCTAGAGTTTTGTAGTTCCGGTGCTAGGAGATATGGACTTGCATTCGCTAGATCCAGCGATATCTGCCGTTGGACACCTCCCATTGACTTTTCATTATCCATCATACTTTGAACTCTAGGATTCTTAGACTTTTGGCGTGGTACATGGCTCATTCCGAAATCTAGATCCTGGGTAGGATCATTTGCGTCCTCCTCTCGTTGTCTCTTGACATGTCTTCGTTGCAAGTATGTAAACAAGATTACTGCGAGGACGACAGGAATGCTATTGGGCCAAATTAGAGTCCAGATATAGGAGGCTACTTCCTATGAATAGACTTACATGACACCGAGAGCAATTGGTATGTCGAAACTTCCCGCGCTCGCTGGCTTCTCGCAGGCAGCCGAGGTATCATCGGATGCACAAGTACTTGAAGAAGAAGATGACGATGTTGTAGAAGTTCTTGCTACCAAAACATGATCTGGAATAGCCTTTTTCAATATAGATGCAAAATGATCAATATCCTCTGCGGCCGCTTTCGCCAATGGAACCCGACGCGCCAGTCTAACAATATTTGCTAATCTTTTATTCTCCATCTTGGCATATGTAATGCTGCTTCGACTTATCGAACTATCGGAAGTATCTAGGGCGAGTGAGTGATTAAGAAATTATTAACAAAGCTTGTTGTTATGTGGGTGGGTAAAATGTCGCCAATGAAGTTGCAATTTGATGAAGAACAAGTCGAGTATATTATCGATTGATAAAAAAGTTGACTGTAATTGACAATGGATTTTGAATAGATTTTGTGAACGAGATTCGTTTGAGATTATATTTTCCTCGAAAGAGTGACTAAAGGTGAGAATAATTGGAAAATAAAAGGAGTGAATATCGTTAATTTGAATAGAGTATTGTAATTTTGAAGATTTTAATTTTTATAAAGGAGTGACACACTTGCATGCAAGCAACCTTCAAGATACTCGTGATGTTTGAATAAGACGATTCTTGAAGGTATTTTTGTTTGATAGTAACAAAAAAGAGGGTAAGGGTAAAAAAGGAAAAAGGAAGAGGAGGTGAGAGGTGAGAGGTGAGGTAGTAAAGGTAAAGGTAGAGAGAGGTAGGTAGAGAAGGAGAATAGAGTAGAGGATGAGGATCCTAGATTTTAGATGAAGGTTCTCTAAAGGAAGGGTAATGGAAAAGACTAACAGCCAATTAAAAACGGAAATTGTAAATTTGATTGGAGTAGCTAGTGGGAATTAAACAAGGATAATTTAATTGAACCACTACTAATTAGGCTTAATCCCAGGGGAACGAAACTCTAGGAAGCTCTAGGATTGGATAAATTATTAAAAAATCCTGGTAAATCCTAGTAAATCATTGAGGGGGGGATTTTCATGGATATTTAAAGATATTCAAAAGTCTCCCCTGATTATAATTTCAAGGGTTTGCATGAACTGATGAAAATATTGAATAAAGATTGGATGAAATTATGGATTAAATCCGTATTATTATAATTTTCATAAATTTATTAATCTACCTAGTATTATGGAGAATAGAATAAATTATGATATGACATTCTCATCTGTAACATTGTATTTATGAAGTAAAATACGTTCAAAACTTCATCTTCATATTACTTGGTTCAAGCCTACAAATCAGTTTAGAAGTTTGAATTGCACGTACAAGTCATCAAATAATAATGAAAAGCTTCCCTTACTTGAATGTTCAA
Organism: Rutstroemia sydowiana; assembly: GCA_000812895.1. NCBI lineage: Eukaryota > Fungi > Ascomycota > Leotiomycetes > Helotiales > Rutstroemiaceae > Rutstroemia > Rutstroemia sydowiana. Next base: position 6,832 of record JWJB01010436.1, read on the forward strand.
AGCTTACCTTGATGGTGGATATTATCCTCGACAACAACATATATACTTATAAAACTCTTCTTCAAGCTTTCCCCCTATCCAAAATACACATCTACTACACCAATTGATGTTGATATTATACACAAGGCTATCAATAGAATTGTGAAATATTGTGGAATGTATCTAGATTTAATACTTACAGGTACCTTGTGGTGGATTTTGTCTCAAAACTTTTGGTGGTAAGTCCCGATTTTGATGTTTACTTCGAAGCGAACAAGGTACGCAACGCTTAATTTTATCAGATAAAGATAAATTGATGAGAGTCGACTCAGTCAAGAGTCTTAGAATCTTTGAATTCTTGAGGTACAGTAGATATAACTTGGAGTTTCTTTATTGGTGTTTTGAGTACGAGCCTACGAGGTCGTCTGCTTGTTTTATACTTGTCAAGGCTATGTATGTTATCTGTACCTTCATCCAACAAGTGCAAATTGCATCTTCTGACATTCCTTCACAGTACATGCCATACGGAGTATATTTACATATAGGTAGTGTAGAGAAGAGGATGAAATGATGATACGAGAAACATGACTTTTTTAAGTCAAATTGAGGCGCAATCATCTAAAGAAAGTAGTTTCCGCAGCCACCGTATCATCCTAATGATCTCGAGATCCTATCTCAACCTTAAAAAAGTCTCGACCTTCTAGAAGTGATGTTAATAAAGCTTACCTTTACTTAGCCTTCTTATTTCGTATCCATCCTGTAACCTGTTCCTTCATCATTATTCCTAGTATAAAATGCAGTGCCCCAAAGTGCAAAAGTCGTGCGATAAGTCCAAGTCCTCGTGCTTCATCCATGGGACTTAAGACTAATCAGTGAGATAAGTTCGTAGTTCGAACTTCGTACGCCATAATTTTGTACTTGGATCTACTCATTTGGATTCAAAATTAAGCTTTCTATTGTACTTCCTATCTCAGCGTGCTATGAGTTTAATGACTTACCTGAGTACAAGTTATTTTAGACTTATAGGTAGGTAGTAATACCGGTACTTGATAAGTGTTCACTAACTTCTGTATATATCATAGATTCATACTGTGCTTTAAATGATCATGACCTCAAATCTACTTACGATCAATCATAAGAGATTGAGATGTGCAGACTTCTCAGATCTAGAATAATTATGAGGTCGTGCACAAAACAGCTTGAAGTAAGTTGTAAGTACTGTAATGATCCACAACAGCCGCAAGCATACTGTATTGTACATTGAAGAATTCCGCTTCCACTTCCAATTCCAATTCTATAACCCTTACAAGTTACCTACCATGGTCCATGAGCTTATAATCCATGGTTAACTTGGCAAAGTAAGATAACGGGCTGATAGCGAGATTAAATAATATTCCTACGAGTACGCTGTCAAAGCCTGCCAAAGCCTACCATCTTCACGTCTTCCAACTTCCAAGTTCGAATACTTATACTGTTACAGGCTTATTACTCGTAAATCCATATAGCATTTACCTTACCTCTTGAAGCCAGGTGTAGGTAGAGTAGTTTGGCGGTGGAGATGACCTTAAAGAATATATGAGTTTTGAAGTAATTTATCTTGTTTAGTTCTACTGGGTTTTGATATCTAATCTAGTATATATTACTACAGTACAGTAATATATTTGAATAGAAGTACTGTAGTCAAAGAATTATACTTTTCCCATCTGAAGAGTGAGTTTCAGATCTTCTCTTAAATTATAAATTTGTATCTAAACTTAGGAAGAAAGTCGTCGCCTGTCGACGTTATTGTTTTACCATTTTTGCTTTATTTATTTACGCCTGTCTCAATATTACCGGTAAGTACTGGTACAGTACCAATATTTGATATGGACCACGGTGGTAAAGTCCGATAGGGGCAAAGAATACAAATACCATGAGGTATATCATCAATCAGTATGACCATAGATGGGCCGAGAGATTATCTGCTTTGAACATTTATATGGAGTTTGATATGTACCCCAACTTACACTCGGAGAGTCTCACCGTTAGAAGTCTAGCTAGGGTTGGCAGATATCGGCTTTTTTGTACAATTACTTGGTAGTTTAAATGGCAACGGTTAATAAAGAGTTCCACAGACAGCGGCAGCGTTATATTGGGACACAAATTATTTTTGACATTAAGTCTCTAAACAACACTTCTATCTAGAACGAGGTCATACCCCGCCGAGGCAGTTTCCAATCTTTTTATTGAGGTGTCAGGCTCTCAAAATTGCGACGTAAACCCTGGGAAGAATACTAGAGAATCCTCCATTTTGGCCTTAATTTTAAGACATTAAATAAATAAAAATAATTTATTTTACAAAATCTTTTTTATTGGTTTATTCCCGTTTTAAAGAAATTGACCTGGGTCAACTCATGACCATCCATGCTCTTTAATTTTTTCATCTCATATCGCTTCTCTGGCGCTGTATGGGATTTACTCTAGTGCCTCAAGTTTTACATGATGTCACTGGTTGACATTGAAGAAGTCTAAGCTATGGCCGATTTCGACCTCTCCTCGACTTTTATTCCTGCGCTTCATAAACCATCATCTCTATTACCCATAGCTCGACACCACGAAAGTCTCTTATACTTAATTGAGACAAATCACGTTACTATAGTTGTGGGTCATACAGGATCGGGGAAAACTACTCAAATACCCCAATATCTTGAGCAAGCAGGATGGTGTGCAGACGGCAAACAAATTGCTGTTACCCAGGTATGATATTCTCAACCACCACTTAGGTGAGAATGTATTGAGCTAACACAATCAGCCTCGCCGAGTGGCAGCAACTACAGTGGCAATTAGAGTTGCGGAAGAAGTTGGATGTGAAGTAGGTAAAGAAGTTGGATTTTCAATACGCTTTGAAGATGTTACATCTGCTGCCACTAAGATAAAATTCTTGACAGATGGCTTATTATTGCGAGAGGCTCTCGTCGATCCATTGCTATCACGTTACTCTGTCATCATGGTGGATGAGGCCCATGAGCGTTCATTAAGCACTGATATCCTATTGGGAGTTCTCAAGAAAATCTTGAAGAAACGACAAAATGATCTACGAATTATAATAAGTAGCGCTACACTTCAAGCCGAGGATTTTCTGAACTTCTTCGCAAATGATGCTGATTCAGACCCCAAGCCTAAAGCCCAAGATGCTATGACGCTTGACGATTTGATTGCTCAAGGTAGCGCTGCATCGAATGAATCAACCAATGATGGCAAAGTCGGACAGATCATAAGTTTGGAAGGTAGAATGTACCCTGTAGATATTCTCTATTTAGAAAATCCAGCAGAGGACTACCTAGAAAAGGCTATTGATACAGTGTTTGACATACATACCAAAGAACCGGATGGAGATATACTCGTTTTTCTCACAGGCCGCGAAGAAATAGATAAAGCCATTCAAGCGATATCAGAACGAGCAGCAAACCTACATCCGCGAGCACAATCACTAATGCCTCTTCCACTTTACGCTGGACTTTCAACAGAACAACAAATGTATGTCTTCGAGCCAGCTCAAGAGAACACGCGAAAAGTTATATTTTCAACGAATATCGCCGAAGCCTCTGTTACGATAGATGGCATCCTCTATGTTGTCGATTGTGGGTTTGTCAAGTTACGTGCATACAATCCTATCACTGGAATCGAGACACTTACGGCCACACCAATATCCAAAGCATCAGCGACCCAGCGATCTGGCCGTGCAGGTCGAACTAAACCAGGGAAATGCTTCCGTCTGTACACGGAATCAAATTTTCAAAATTTAGCCGAAGCAACTGTCCCTGAAATCCAGAGATCAAACCTAGCACCCGTCATACTACAACTAAAAGCCCTTGGTATCGACAATATCGTCCGATTCCCATTCATCACATCTCCACCGGCGGAGCTCATCATTCGCGCACTCGAACTACTCTATTCCCTCGGGGCTCTTGATACTTACTCCAAACTGACCAAACCTATTGGAACCCGCATGGCCGAGCTGGCCGTCGAGCCCATGATGGCCAAGACCCTCCTCTCAGCCAGCACTTTCAACTGTCTCCCCGAAATCCTGACCATCGCAGCCATGACTTCGGTAGGAGGAACCATTTTCTACAACGACTATGATGAGAAGAAAGCCATGGAAACATCCAAGAGGAAATTTGCTGCAGAAGAAGGGGATCATATCACATTACTAAACGTATACCAAGCATTCATCACCAAAGGGCAAAAACAACCGCGCTTTTGCCACGACAACTATCTCAACTTCAAAGCTCTCAGTAAAGCTATTAGCATCCGTGCACAGCTCAAACGACATCTTGAGCGTTTCGGTATCTCAGTTGACGAATCCCTCTCCTCGAAATCGAGTACATTATCTGTGGGCGGACCCGACAAAGCTGAGCAGATTCGTCGTTGTCTCACGACGGGATATTTTGCCCACGCAGCAAAGATGCAACCCGATGGTACGTTTAGAAATGTGGGTGGTGGAACGGTACTGTATGCGCATCCGAGTAGTTTGATGTTTAATCGCAAGGCAGAATGGGTAGTATTCTCAGAGCTGGTGGAGGTGGGCGGGAAGTGTTATATTAGGGATTTGAGTCGGATTGAGAAGGGGTGGTTGGTGGAGTATGCCCCGGAGTTCTATAAAATGCAGAAGTGAGGAGGACTACAAGTAGTTGTTGTTAGGAAGTCTGAATGTAAGATCTTGAGAATATGCGAGCCTGGAAAATCGCGGCAACTTGTTTTAAGGGATTAATTAATGAGTGCTGTGACGCGATGAGTAAATGGAGTCACTTTCAATATTACTACAGACAAATACAATTAGGGATAGTTCATGGTCTGATAGCAATTCTGTAATTGTATTTGCTGCGAGTATGCGAATATTATCTAGTTAATTCCTTGAAGTTTGCTGAAGATAGGACCTATTTCCTAAACGTATCGTCTGGTCTTTGGACCTCATCCGATTCACCACTAATGTCAATGTATCCATCAGATATTGGTATGCGTTGAATGCCCAAGATAGTGAATAAGATGGTAAGGAGTTAATGTTGAGATGGTAGAAGACCGAAGACTTCAAACGCAGTATCATGTATGAATACTACATACTTTTCCTCTCCTTTGCTAGCAGAAGATATACAGTGACGGCATGACTACATAGACAGAGGGATAACCAAATCTTCCAATGTGGGAAGAATATCTATATCATCTGTAATTGCAAACTATATAAATACAACAGAAGTCCATTGCCACTTCTGACCAATCGTTGCTGATGTGATCTTCACCGCCAAATAGATGCTTCTTTTTGCTTCGACGAATATTGCGACATGCAACAAATGAAGAGGATGTGCCTTTTGTTCATCTGAATACTCGAGTGCAACTCCTAGTGATTACCTTTCCAAACATGTACAATAGAACCTGTCGGTCTTTGGAATTACTTGATATTTTGAAGCACGACTCGATTGATTGCGAAGGCTGCACCGCATAATTAATTATCACACGTGATATTGCACCCGCCACATATAAGGTACTCGAGTAGAGTATATCCGTATACCTATTCATTGTGGCACCCCAGTAGCTCTTCGGCAATGAAGCTTCTCAATACTCTACAACTCACTCCAATAATTAAATAAAAATCTCCAATTCCCTATTCCTCTTACCACCACCAACCATTCACAAATTCCTGAATACCAAATCCTACCTTTGAAAGAAAGAAGATACAACCATCAAAATGACTTCTCGACTTGTGCTAGTAATTGGGGACTTGCATATCCCAGACCGAGCTATTGACATCCCACCAAAGGTACATAGCCCATTCATTACCCATCTCTCCATTTTCCACAACCACAAAAATCATACATATATACATACTAACCCATCCTCCCACCTTCACAGTTCAAAAAGCTTCTCACCCCCGGCAAAATCGGACAAACACTCTGCCTAGGCAACCTCACCGACCGCAGTACCTACGAATACCTACGCGCCATAACCCCCGATCTAAAAATCGTAAAAGGACGCTATGACTCCGATGCCTCCTCACTCCCTCTCTCACAAGTGGTAACTCACGGATCTCTACGCATTGGATTTATGGAGGGCTTCACAGTCGTTGCGCCAAACGAGATGGATCTATTAGTTGCCGAGGCGAATAAGCTAGACGTCGATGTATTGTGTTGGGGCGGAACACATAAATTCGATGCGTATGAGTTGGAGAACAAGTTCTTTGTTAATCCGGGGAGTGCGACGGGTGCGATGTCGACGGGGTGGGTGGCTGGCGAGGATGGCAAGGAGGAGGAGATTGTGCCGAGTTTTTGCTTGATGGATGTACGTTTTCTTTTAATTCCTTTCGCCCTGTTCCTCCAATGGCGTTCCGCCGCACTTTCTGGTTGCATGCATGTGGATTTGTTCTTAATTGTGAGCTATGTAGGAGATTCTAGATGCTAACATATGGGCAGGTCCAAGGTCTAGGTTTAACACTCTATGTATATCAATTGCGCAAGGGCGAGAATGGCGAAGAAAGCGTATCGGTCGAGAAGATATCTTACACTAAAGCAGTAGCATCATGATACCCATTCTTTAAACCTCACTTCTACAAGACATAGCATGAACGCATGCCATGGGAGATTACACAAGTTCTTGGACGTTCGAGTTGAATGAGGATAATGATTTTACGATAGATGGTCACATAATCGGCGTGGCTGCAACAGGGAGGGAGGAATGAGGGCAAGTCTAAGGAGACGTGGGAGGGGCGGGACAAGGTCAGAGACTTGGTTTCATTTTGGAAGCCGATGAACCAATTTTCTCAAAACTCCACATACCACGATGCAGAACTTTGTGGAATCTACACAGTCAAAGTGGGAGCAAAACAATAGAAAGAAAGGCTCCGTTGATATCATATTCCGCTGAATCCAAAGAAAATAATCAAGACCAGAAACTTGTGGCATACAGAATCGCTCCAATCGTCATAAAATCCATCCATAATAATTCGATCCAATCCCCATCGATCTCTAATGAGAGCAAGACATTAAAAATATTTCTATAGCTGGTCGTATCGTATCATTAATCTCATATCATCATACTTCTCCTTCTTACTGCTGCCCTATCGCTTCTCGTGTTGGCAGCCGCCGAACCTGTCATGCTGCTATTGCTCGAAGACCTTTTCAATAACTTTTCGGATTCGTCCGATTCATTGCTTGTTGATGAACCGCTCCGCATACTGGACGTCGTTGATGGTAATCCGCCTCGAGTACTCGAAGTCGTTGTTGATTGTCTTCTGCGTGGTGCCAATGTAGGCGCGGAAGCTGCTCGCGGTGGAGCTGAGACTGCGCCCATACTCCTCAGTAAATCATTGTCCTCGCCGTGTTCCGCTCCACTCTCTGCAGGCATTGCCGATGCCCTTCTTGAAAACCGTGAGGCTGTTCTTTCCTGCTTTACCCGTCTTTCTGGCAGCTGCTCTACATCTCGCTTCGGCGAGCCGCGAAATTCGTAGATTCCCATATCCTCAAGAGCGTTCATTAACCCACTCTCACTCGGAGGTGGTTCCTTTGGCTTTCCTCTCGCCTTTCTGGACTCGGCCAAGAGTTCCGACAAAGACTTCTGTCCAGATAACTCAACTTCAGCCTGGTGAAGTATCGACTCACGACGTTTTCTGTGGTTTGTGACATTGCTAGATATCTCTTGTGACGGAGCAGAGGTTTTGCTGCTCAAAGGGCTTTGATCCGCACTAGACGCGCTGGGAAGTCGTTTCCAAGCATCTTCAGTCCCCGGTTCTGCTTTAATTGTCTTAGCTGTCATCGGCCCACCTTCCTCCTCTAGCTTATTAGCACGAGCCCTGCCATCAGAAGTTACTGCATCCACAAGCTCCTTCCCAGGTCTCCGCATCTTATCTCTTAGGTTAGGTTCTGCATAACTAACGGAGCCTCGAGCTCGTCTACTAGGTCTTTGGCCTTCTGCAATCTCTCCCATTTCAGATGGTGGGGGCGTATCACGGGAGTTCGTTCGCGCAGTTGATATGCGCGAGGACATAGGTGAGAACATAATTACAGCGGCTGGTGTCTCCGGCTCCAAGTGTACACTGACGAGATCCGCATGAGGCTGTATTGCCTCAGGTATATGGTGCGCATTCCCTTCGCCCATGTCTTTCGAGGGCTCCTTTGTTGCTCTGTCCTTGAAAATATCCGCCTTGCCAGGTCTCATGTCTTCTTCACCCGGGTTTCTGGTATTGGCGCTCTTTCTGGGGGAGTTGTTAACGCTCTTTGGAGCCAATACCTTTCTGGTATTGCCAAGCAAAGTCGGTTTATCTTTAGAAAGTCCTTTGGTGTTCGCAACTTCCTTCAATGGTCTGGCGTTTTCTTTCGCAGCTGAAGGAAACGTCCTATTATTTGTTCGCTCTTCAGATGATACGCGAGTGAAAGTGAAATCGTCGGCATCATTAGACCTAAGGGTGTCCGGTTCCTCGTCTTCACGGGCGCTAAGTTTTCGTTTCGCTCCAGATTTTAAAGATCCAGAATTCTCACGGCTTCCTTGCGAAGATTCAGATCTATTGATTCTTTTGAGGTCGGAAGCAGCCATACTGTCTTTGCGTTTCCGTCTTTGCTCGAGATTCATGGAAATCGTATGGTCAAGAACAGATGCATTCTCTTGCTCTTCAACATCGACCATGTTGTTCGGCAAGTCGATCTTCACAGGATCCTGGTCGACAAACTGTGAAACGGGTGGCGGGCCAATATCTGGCGAGTCAGTGCTCTCTGCAGCTCCTTCACTTAATAGATTCTCAATATCTTGGGGTCTATAGACTGTGTCAGCAATATTCTCTTCAACCGGCATTACATCCTCAACGTACTCTAACGTTTTCCTTGGGTATTGCTTATTTTCGAGAATCGGCGGTAGTTTTCCTTCCATGTTGGCAACCGCCTCACTTAATGTAACTGTATTTCTCCAATTCTTCTGCTCCGGACTCCTAATTGGGCTCGACCTCAAACCACCATACTGTCTTGAAAGTGGTGGTGACCTCTTTTTCCGTGGAGATTCCTCGCCAAGGCCACTAATGAGAGCCCCAATTTCCAGAAGTCTCTCCTCCAATTGTGACTTAACCACATTGACTCTGTCTGCCACCCTACGAGATGTCCCATGATCTATTTCGCCCTGGAGATGTAGAATCTGTTCTCGGAGTCCAAGGTTCTCGGCCAAAAGTCTAGAGGTTTCATTTTCGAGTTGACGAATTCGAAGAGATTGTGTAGAATTAGCCCGTGCAATGTCACGATTTTGGCGCATGAACTTGCGCTTCACTATATTCGCGTTAAATAATTGTACCTCCTCCATGTTTGCCAACATTTAGGGACATTTTCTTTGTACTTACGAGACTCTATGTTCTCCATTGAAGCTTCAGGCTCATTTAAGCGGGCCATGTGAGCTGGCAATGCATGCGGCGAAAACTTGTTTTAGTTGTTGTGAAATCTAAAAAGATTCCCGATCGTTAGTTGTCAAATTCGGAAGCTACAAGTAAGAAAAAAAATCGTAAAAATCGGTTGTGGTTCGAAAACTAGTACCTTCTCAAGAGTTTTGTTCAAAAAGAAAGTTTTGTTTGAGGTGTTTATTTACATCTGTCCACATTGAGATTAGCTTCAAAAATAAGTAGCTTTAGTACCGAAAGGAGTATCCCTGCCCTATTAAGAGAGCTAATCTGCCGTTTTACAAGGAAGGTGCATAATTCCATAAAATTCGGATTAACTCTAGAACCAAGTGCAAGTGCGTGCAGCGCGGGAACTTAGAAATTCACCGGTGGTGCGGGATATAAGGAATTGCGCTCTCAATCATCATCACATCACCATTCAATATCAACAACGCCGCCATCGGACAAAATATTACAATCATGTCTTATTCATCTCGCCCTCTCGGTTCACATTTACGTCAACCCTCGATGGGTGGGAGTTTGAGCTCTTCTACAGGACAATCTTCAATATTGCAGGCTCGAATTAATGAAAAGAAGGCAGAGTTGGAGAATTTGAAGCAATTACGAGATCTTAGTGCAGGTTTAGCTGGACAAATGCAAATGTTAGAAGAAAAGTTATCAACCCTCTCAGATGGAACAGAAGGTATGTTTTCAGAATCTGCAGCATGCACCATGGACCATGGTGACTGAATCTATGGTTAGCTGTTGCGACAGTGTTAGGAAATTGGCATAATGTTCTTCAAGCTATTAGTATGGCATCTAGTAAGTGATGTATTGATATATTCATCACATAAATTTTGCTGATGGATATATAGTGAAAATACCAAAGCCGAAGCAATCGAATGATGGACCAGATGAGGAATTACAAAAGAAATCAGAATTGGAATTACCATTGCCTCAGACATTAGTACGGATACCAACAGAGCATGCGCCAATGCTTCAACCTTCAACAGGCAGAGAATCAAACGAACAATAGAAGGCAAATGAACAATCCTATATCATAACTGGGCATCGGAGCATTGCGTTGGCGTAAATTTGGAATAATGGTTTTAATGATGCGTGGTACCTTTGATTTATTAAAGAATACATCAAACATTCTGAGCGGGATTATGAGAATTTTGAGACAACTGATGCGATGATGATTTATGATGTCTATTCATAGAGAAAGTGGAGTATACTTACTGTATTGATTTTTGTGGAAATATTGTAGATATGATATTATGAACCCCTCCAAAGCAAAATGAATGTATCGTATTTGTAATTACAGCAATCCAATTCAATTTAACTCAATTTCAAAATTGACCTGAAATATTAATATATTCTATCGTATTCAATCGTACCTAGTATTTATTATTATTCATCCAAAGTCAAATTCGATATTTAAAACTATAAATATAAAATATTCTTTGTCCTACCTAACTACTCTAACTTGTAACCTTTTGAATTAAAACTCCTTCGTGGTTGCTATAGCAATATTACTTCTCAAGACGCGATTAAAATAATTATACGGTAAAAGTAAATAAAATTCATGTGAATGAGGGGGAAAGGGAAAGTACGTACAGATACTACCTAGGTAGATAATAATGAATAACTTCTACTTTTCTTCCTATTACTTTTGTCAATTTTTCATAATCAACTCAATAAGCAAAAATACAAAAGCTTTTGATTTTTTGGAAGAATTCATCCCACTTTGACTACCACTACTACCACTACTACCACTTGTATTAACATTTC